>JAZGTK010010771.1:0-16142 GCA_036877625.1 Ambastaia sidthimunki | reverse complement strand
ATACGGAAACCTTTATATTGCACAAAAAGTTCTTTGTAGCGGAAAAGGTTCTACAGACTAAAGGAATTGTTAAGAAACATTTTCATCCTTTTGGTTCTTCTGTGGCATCGTTTTGAAGAACCCTTTTTAGAACCTTTATTTTTAAGAACACACTCAATTATTTAGATACACCGACTATTCGTAAGAAATGCAGTTAAAAGCAAAACACAAATTTCCCAATAATTACTGTGGCAGAAATATTTATTATTCTAAACATTATCATTTAAAATTGCTTTGTCTGTGCAACATCTCCCTGAGATGCCTGTCAGAGTTGAAATTCAGCAAAACGCTGGACTGAATACATATGCTCAGATCATTTCATCAGCTAACAGACTCTCTCTCTCTCAATTAAGATTTTAAGAGCCCATTTAAAGACAGAAACGTATGATTAACAGAACACTATATGGTGTCTGATGGCTTCCACAAGTAAAGCAGCTACTCACTGACACTTATGAGAGTTAACATTTTCTCTCTTTCATAGGTCATTCTCTCCATTTCCGGAGCGTCGTGTCGTTCAGTCTAAGAAGGATCTGCGGCCGTGTCTGGAATGAGATGGGTGACCCCTTTTGGCCACTGTTTGACTTTGAATCAAACTGTCTGAATTTCAAGCGGGCTGACAAATGTGACTGGCAAGCAATTAATCAACTTTTATGTGTGAGAGCATTTTAGTGAAAGTTTTGGGCTTCTGAACTAAAACTCACATAATACTGTTGGGAAGATAAAAACAGCATGTTTGTGCTATACTGTACTGATGACAAAAACTCTTCTTCAAAGATCTTGTTTATTTGACTTATGCAAATCAGTGTAACAACAGCCACCAAAAAGACTGTTGAATGTATTTTGCATGTCATAATTCACTATTCTAAGTGATTTACTGTACAGTAACTTTACTGTAAGTTATGTTACTGTACAGCATCACTATCAATTAATCCAGGAACCTGAATCAGCCCTTTAAAATGTCAAAAAGTTGCTATATGATCTATATGAGGCATCTGGATGTACTGTTATGACCTTCTACTAAAGATTATCATTTGAAGGTTCACTGACGCCATGATTTATAATAAATGTACATAAACTTGTTTTTTAATCTAAATTTATGCACACCCACAATGTTAACTGCACCAAGAAAACAGCACGAACTTGTTAATAATCCCACTAAACTACACCTAACTAAAAAGGACAACTGTGTGCAGTGTCCTCATGACTGAACTGGTACAGCATAGCGTTACCAGTGCAAAAGGTTGTGGGTTCGAATCCCATGAAACACACATACTGATCAAATGTATAGCTTGAATGCAATGTAAATCTCTTAAGCATCTTCCAAATGCATAAATATATATTATATATATTAATAATATATATTATAAAGATGTTTAACACCAAATGTCTAAATACTACGCCAGCCTAGTTAAAATGGAATACAGCTGGTTAGCAAATAATATGCATGTAAAGAAAATGAAATCTGTCACAGAAATGTGTCAAAATTGTTTAGAAAACCCGAGTCCTCAATGTCCTTAAAAAACCTACCAAAAAAACCCCCCAAACAAATTCAATATTTCTGCTCCCAGCATCTCTCGTCTGAATGCAAGTCTACACGGCTACGGAGGTGATCTTAAACTACTACAAAACGTCACAAGACTTATAAATAAACCCGCTGCAGACTGCAATACATCTCTTCTGGGAATCACGCTGTCACCACCAAAACATCGTCTTTCCGTGGCGAGGAACGTGTTTGTGTCACGATGCCCTGCAGGCCACTAGACTCCTCTACCGCAGTAAACACAATCACTCCAGTGTCTGAGGAGCCCCCCGTCCCCTCGATACATCTCAGGCCGTTGCGTCAATACATCGATTCGACATAACCTGTCTAATGGACCATGATGCGGCTCAAGCGCCACGAGGGAGCAGAAAAATTATATGCGCCACGATTTCATTATGTTCAATTAAAAACACGTAGCGCACTACATATCGTCTGCCTTTTTTCCAACCCCCAGACGTTCATTCTGAAAATATGAAAGATGTGAAGCATAAATGTGATGATTTGTTGGAATATAAAGTGAGTCGTCGCTGCAGGCATCTGCTGGAGTGTGAGGAGGTGGAGATAACACCTCAGCTGCTGGAGCTTCTAAAAATATATCTTCACCATCATAATAGACCTCTTGATACTTCATGTTATTGTGCGTGAAGATGAATCCACCAGTGACTGCAGGGGCCAGTGTGTCTACCGCAAATCTCTCTGTTCAGTGTGATTAAGGTTTTAAGGTTTGCGACAGGCACTGCAAAAGACCCCAGATGTTCCTGTAGCTCAACGGGTAAAGCACGGTGGTAGTCAAAGCAAAGGTCAAGGGTTCGAGGTGACTGGCAATGCAAATTGAATTTAAACATGACAAAAAAGGCATACAGCATTAAATAACATTAAATAAAAAGTCTCAAATTAAAACACTAATTCAAAGTCTCCGTTTTGTGACAATGCCTTCACTTTGTGGTATAAAAGAAAGGAATTCTTGAAATATTGAAATATTCGAATCTATAATTATATTAGTGATCCTTCACTGTAAAACTTTATTAATAGACATGTAGGCTACACCAAGTCAAAAAAGGTTCTAACAAAAGCAGCATTAGACCACCACTAAGTCACATCAGGTCACGAAAACAGGAATCTACAACCGTAATTCCATTGGTGTCAGAATGCATTACATCACACATCGTACAAGTTCTAAATGACACGCCCCTTGACTGCTCATTGGCTGATCCTGTACAGTAAATAACGCCTGGATCTTGATTTAACTGAGGCGTTCGTGACTGTTCTGAGCTCAGCCCATCATCGTCTTCAACGCTTCTGGGTGTGTAGACACTGACACAGATATTCAAACCATCTGTCCACAGTCTCACAGACTTAGAATTGCTAGTCAAAGATAATTTGCAGTATGGTGCAGCTTTCTATAAAACTAGTAACAAATTAACCAATGCACACAGATTAAACACTGTAGTGGGAGAAATAGAGAGATATTTGGACTCTAAACCTACTATTTCTTTAAATGGAGGATTTCAATTCGATTTCCAGTAAGATTTAAACAATCTTGTTAATCGTGGCCGAGAGATGTTCTAACAATCAATTAAGGTGGAGGGAAGTTATCAGAAGCCTCATTCCAGATTTTCCACAGAGTAGGATGCTGGGTGCACCTTAATTTCATTTCCACCTGCGGAGCAGAATCGAACAGATTTTCAATTGGTTGGGATCAGGTAGCTTGACCGTGAGAAAGGCATGTGTGATTGGCTGGGCAGTTCTGCAGACACGCTGGGCAAAATATTTGCACACGCTCCGAGCACGGCTAAAAGCTGTGATAACAGATTTGTGGGGGAGTGCTTTCATAAGTCAAATTTGGTCTTAATCCTGTTTAGGGCATGAAATGAACAGTTTAAAGAGGCGAACACTGTTTATGTGGCTATCTGAAGAATATTTCCATTAGATTCAAATTGCTCAAATACATATTTTCTTATTCTAAATTACTTTGAAACCTCTTCTACCCTCATTTAAACAAAATCAAGCCTGTCAGTTAACTGTTACCAAAGCTTACTTGATGTATAGTTTCTTATCAATCACAGACATCACACGACTGTTTCGGTACTGTAGCTCAACTCACAGAACGACACTCGCAACACCAAGGTCATGGGTTCGATTTCCAGGGAACGCACGGACTGATAAAAACGAATACCCTGAATGTGGCACTTTGGATAAAAGCATCTGCCACATGCAAACCTGTAAATGAAAGATATAGAGGAAAAGGTCAGAACCAAATCAAAGCCCTCAGATCGTTCAGACACACTCAGAGGTCTCTACACAAACTCAGCTCTCACTCAGAGCGATGGCAAGGGCATTATAATAATCAATGAAATGCTGCAGTCTCTGTAATTGGGAGCACTTTACTAAGATAACCTTGGGCCCTACAAAGGCCCGAAACAGAAACCCAATTCAAGTGTCTTGCATTGGCCTGCATTAGAGAAACATTATCACCTGCATGCACACATTGACTGAAACACATCTAATGAGATACAGTCCCAAAGAAAAAGTCAGAGCTGTTCTGTGTAAAAGCCTCATCAACCCACTCAGGAAAGTGGGACACCAAACTCTTTCATCGATTGCTTTTGTATGCAAGGGCATGTCGCCCGGATCACTGACACACCAAATATTTAGCCACAGTTCCCGAAGGATTATATATTAGAGCTCATAACTGTGTATATATTTCTTTATTTAGCTGACTGTGATTTCTAACACTTCAAAAATACCATCAGCTGACAATATGCAAAAGTCATCCGCACACTGACTTTTTGATGCCGCATGTTCCATAAAAGTCAAAACTCATTCCAGATTGTTCAGTAATCACATTTAGATGAAGTAAAATAATACAATAAGGCCAAAAGATTGTAAACACAACTGTAATATCTGTAAGGATGTAAAAAAAATTCCAAAAATAAATAAAAATGTTGGTAAACAGCAATGAGAATGAACAGGGATGGTAATTTTTTATGTTCCTGTAGCTCAACTTGTTAAGTTTAGCATTTGCAACGCTGTGTCGTGGGTTATTCCCAGATTTTAACTTGAAATGCACCATAGATGGCTTTGAATGCATCTGTCAAATGCACAAATTTAGCAAAAATAATACAAGTTTATGACTCTCCTACAGGCTTTTCTGCAGCTCATTAGGTAAAGAAACTAGCAACACGCAGGTCAAGGGTTCAACTCTCAGTGAAAGCATGTATTACTGAAAGTACAGTTTGAATCCACTATAAACTGCTTTGAAGAACATCTGCCAACATCTTGAAAGTCAATGAAACTTAAAATATTGGTCAAAATGTTACATTTTGGGTCACTCTAATGTTACGGTTCCGGTGACGCACCGGGAAAAAAAAGCAATTTGCTTCTTTTACATCTTCAAGTACTCTTATCAAATCAGATCTGAGCATTACTGAAGCGGCGAGCAATCATAGCTCAGCCACTTAAGTTCAGGGTCCTGCCTGGTATTTTGGAGAGACAGAAACCAAGCAGAGAAGTGGATAGTTAGCAGATGGTCCTTTGTGGGATTTTAAAAAACATGCTAACACAGAAAGAACATCCTCAAACATGATATCAACAGCCGTCTGACAGCTCTTAAAAACAGGGTCGGAAAACACAAGGTAGATTTGAGTCGATGGAAAAAAAAATACAAGACTGTAGGAAACAGGTACTGCAGACTAGAGACCATCTGTTTTTAATAACTGTTGAAAGTACAGTTTACAAACGGTGTTAAAACAACAGACGTAAAAGTACCTGAGGGGCAGAATAAGGGAAAATTAAATCACTGGCTGTGTATCATTTGTTTTTTGGTTAGTTGTACTTTTGTCACCGTCTTCATCACTGAATAACATTTACAATAATGTCACACAGCATTACTGTTCCCCACAAATCCTAAATGACAGCCCTTAACAAGCAATTCTGTAGAAGTCATGTGACTAGACAGGGGGAGGGGAAAATAAACATTACCACCCACAGGAAATGTAATGATATATAAGAAAAGTGACGTGATTGGGTACAGCGTCATGAATATTTATGAGAACACATTAAATCTTTTGATGACGTGTCCTCTAAGAAAATTAGAAGAAACTGAGGGAAAAACAACACGCAAAGATCATAAAAGCTCAATAGCAATAAATAAAAAGAGGCACAATAGCAATGAATGGTTTACCTGGAATTCGAACCTACAACGTGTACAAAAAAGCCCTTGTACAAAGAAAGAACTGAACATATTAGATAATTACAAGCTACTCCAAGTTACTTTATTTTGTAAATGTAGTTAAAATATTACCTTAGTACTTTTAAGTTTTTAATGGCCACCTCAACAGGCTGGATTTCCAAGCACAGCCAATAAGTAGTACTTCACCTTCCCATAATGCACTCTGCTGGAGTCACTTATCCTGTAATAACTAAAACATTAGATGTTGAGAAATGTCACAGTAGGTGATGACTGCCCTAAGAGCACAAAGAGGGCTTTTAAACGCTGCTGTAATAAGGCCGGTGGAGGTCACGGCAGCTCCTCTTAGAGGTGTAAGCTAGCGGTTCTGGTGTTAAACGGCACGCTCGAGGTCCCTCACACACGCTGGGCTGGAGGAGTCATTGTTAACCTTGCAGCTGACCCTCAGCTGGCTGGAGACGAGCCTGGGAGCTTTGCTCTGTAGGTCAGTGTGTAACACGCGACTCCCCGATGGCTCTAATGTCCTGAAGGTTATTTCACACTGTAGGCTCTGCTGGAGCAGATAAGGACGGATGTACAAACTTTGTGTATGTGTGGGTCTGTGTGTGTGAGTGTGTGTGTGGGAGCAAAACCTTCTTACCAGGATTCAAAGTGAGAGAAAAACACAGTAAAATACTGCAGTCATTGTCGTATTCAGATTTAAAAGCATTCTGCTTAGTTTTACGACCTGTTGCTAATAAAATTGTGTCTTTCTGGACACTAGCAGGCAAAGATCTGGACACACGTAATAGAAAATTAGTTTACTGATAACAACTTAAGCTAAAAAGACAAAATTAGTTTTGTAAACAAACAAATGATGTCTACATTTATCTACAGTACATGGCAACGGTTTCCTTCTACCTGTGGCCAAAGGTACGAACACCGACAGCCGCAGGACAGAGGAATCCGTTCTGGAATATTCTCATCATTTAGGGATACGCTCTGGCAAACACACTTTTATTGTCCGCCCAGTGGCCACGGTGGACGTGTTCAGTGAGGAGAAAAACATACAAACAAAATGACATTTAAAAAGAAAGAACAGGCCTTGGGTATCGTCCTCAATAAACCCCAAACAGACAGTATTATGAAAAATCACACAATGCTATTTAATATTGCAGCATCCAGACTTTTCTGGATGCTGCAATATTAAACTCATCCAGATTTGAGTATTTTTCACATCCAGGTCTGGAAAACAGATTTTGGCTGACTACAGATTACATGTGTCTCCTTACTGACACATACGGTGTTAAAATGCCAGTAGAGTTTTATAGAGACTGAAAGCAAATTTATCCAGATATTGCATAACAGAAAATGTTATACTGACACTAAACATGTTAACCTTACAGGCAGTCAGTAGCTTAACATTTAATACTGAATAGACTTCCTGTTTACTTCAACCTCAATTCAAATAAACTGATGCTAATTCATGGAAGTGGCTGCCAGTATTCTGAATTTCTGCACTTTTGTTTTGCATAACACATGCATATTCAATTTCCTGTTAGCGAATCATCTGTTTCATATTAGTACTCCAAGATGCATCATTCATTAGAGCAGACAATCACTTCTGTGGTTTATCTTTCTTTTTGTTTGGGTATAAAGCAGGTTTCAATAATCTTAATAACACTGGCACTCCAATGCTCACAGATGGACAAAGTGACATATATAAATATTTATTCCTGTCAGAACACACAGAGCCCAAAATTAGCTTGTTTGCACCTGCCAATGGCAATAGAATTCCTGTGCTAGCAACGCTAAGGTCATGGGTTTGAATCCCAGGAAACACACATGCGGGAAAACTGTATAGCTTAAATGCACTTTAAGTAGTTTCAGATACAGCTTCTGCCAAATGCAAAAATTAAATTGTACTGGAATCGTGACTCTTTTGAACACAATGCGTAAGTGCTACGCCAAATTATAGCACAGGATGGAAAATGGTGTGACTAATGCTAATACTTTACCTTTCACCAGTATTACTGAGAGGTTTATGCATCTGGTAAACACACAGCTGTCTCTGCTTTATGCAGGTATGCACTGAAACCTCTGATCTCTGTTAAAAGCCACGAAAAATAACCTGTTTAGTTACAGTCTGTATGGCAGCCCATGCCACACGTTTACCTATTACAAATATGTCAGACCTTTATGCTTGCTTGCTTGCTTTGCACTTTGTAATAATCATGTGGTTTTGTACGATTTAAATCATATGAATTATACATTAATTCACCTTGTTACAATTTTCGGTTTCCTGAGCAAAACGTGTTTCCACAGAATAAACACACACTACAAAATCCACATCAAAAAGCAGCCAAGAAATTACATTCACAAAAGTGGGAAAAAATACTTAGTGATTATTTGCAGCTGTGATACCACAGTCACGGAAAACACGGAAAACTACGGTTGGAACAGCTACCCCAACATTATTAAATACAAAACTACTGCAGGCCTCTTCCAGCAGTGACAGATTGCCTGTAAATACATTTTCAATGGAAAACATTTAGTAGTTAGATTTAGTTTTAGCAGATCCTTCATCCGATTTTCTCCAGAGGTGTCACAGAAAGCTCTTTCCAACCCATTTAAAGACTGCACAGAAATTTGCAAGTTATCTTTTCTTTGCCCAGACCAGTCAATACACTCCACATTTCCAACAGAACCTTTCCACCTGTGAACCTAGCATTCAAAATGTATATTTGACAGACGCTTCTATCGAGAAAGACTGCATTCGAGCAAAACTTCCATATGTTTATAAATCAGTCTTTTGGAAAAAAATTCTGGCAATACAATCTTACATACACCATACAATAATGATAATATCATATTTAAATATATAGATTATTAACTGTTAGTCATTATTATTATTAATTACGTGCTGTTATGGAATTAAAAAAAATTATATTCAATATACAACCTAGAGTGTAAATACATAAAAACATCTTCGTAATACCTAATTTACGTTAAAAATGTAACATAAATGTAACGTATATATTACGCTTGCAATCGTGCCTTTAGCAGTCATGCTAAAAATTAGCTCAGTAATACAACAGCAGGAAGTAACAACAGCACACACACACACACGCACACACACACACGCACACACACTTGATCTGAACAATGCAAAAAAGTCATTTTGCTTAGTATTACCATGTCTTTCGCATATTGCATGAGCTATTGACTTATGCTAAGTCACTGAACATGAACTGGGAACTAAATAATATATCCAATATATTCAGTGTTATATTTCAATAGAAACCACAAAGATTTAGTTAGCAGCATTTGTCCGGAATTGCTGAAAAACCGCAACCGTGAGCTGATATAATGCGACTGTTATTCCCATGACAACGAGGTGAAGCGACCCGTGTATTTCCTCATAAAAGATTACAGACTTCAAGCTATAAAAATCACACCCTCACATAAGATAGAAAAGTAACATCTTTACATCTCATGTACGACACTGCCTCTGATAAATTTATCCTCTCACACACAGCGCAGTCGTTTCTTACACTCCGCTTTTCTAAATGAATAAGTAAATATCTGAACATCTTTAAAACATTGACTTTTTTCTGAGAACATCTTATTTCGTTGGCAAATCATGCGTTTGTTTAAAACAAGAAAAGAAACTGCCAACGGCAAAACAATAACTTAATTTAAGATATAATCTCTGTAAACAAGACGTGATTGGCTCTTACATGCGCAATTTGGCTTCTGAAGTAAACGCATCTTGGTTTAAATATGTTGAGGTGTTTTAATTATAAATCAAAACCAAGACACTGATTAAAGAAAGAGTTTGTGTGATGTAGTTCTTTGATGGTTCCTCCAGCACATCAGTAATCAAAGGTACGTTTCTTGAGGGATGGAAATGTGATGTGATGTGATTTGTGATGATGGTTTTAAAGGGTCGAATGTTGACTTATGGCAATGACAAAGAAACTCATTCGAACTTGAACGTCGCATTAATCGCTGCAGCGATAAAACATTGCTGACTGGACACATGCAGTTACCTCAGCTTGAGGGAATCGTTCCTAGAACTCCTGCGGATAGTTAACTGTAATTTAATGACATTTAATGTTATAGTACTGCTTCAACGTCAGTCCAAAAGCAGGCCTTTGAAGACACCCTAGAGAATAAAATAACACTTTACAGTAAGTTTGTAAAAGTCAGCACAATAAAGAACAACAAACTAAATTGACATGAACTAACAAAGAGCTGCACTTGTACAGTATATAATCCTGGTTAATTTTATACATTAAAACAACATGCACAATTTCACTTGTTTAAATTTTAGGTTGTTTTATCAGCAAAATCAAATGCACTACTTGGAAAACACATATTTTCTTCCAGACACTCCTAAATGCTTTATTCAGCGTTTGAGTGAGTCATAATGTTCTGGCGTTGTACTGCAGTTATTCATAAATCTACTTCTGAGCTCAATAGATGAAAGGAAGTCATACAGGTTTGGAACGACATGCGTAAGTAAATTAATCACAGAGTTTGTATTTTTGGATGAAGCGCTTCCTTAATGTATATGACACCCTTAAAAAGCATTACAGGGAACAAAGGAAAGTGAATTTTTTATTGCTTAATTCGTTTTAAACAAAATTCAGCTAGATTACACGTGTAAGAAATATATTGTGGTCCATATCTCTGAATACAGCATCCATTTACACAAAAATCTCTCCCTCAAACATTATGCACACAAACAGCTAAACACAAATGATCACAATTTGTTAAAATCAACCCAGTGATTTTCAAGTGCCAACAGAATGATCAAAGAGACCCCCAGGATGCCTCAAGCCATTTCCTCTGTGCTTGACTGCCCACTTTTTCACTGTGAGCCAATGAAACGTCAGTATTGCAGCCAACAGCGTCCCCACACCCCACTTTTGATTGACAGCTTTTGTTGACTTTTTTAAACCGTACTTCCAAGGTCCGGTGAAAGTCGAGCCATTATGACGTTCCCAAGAGAACAGATTGTTAATTTGTTCCATTCATTTCTGCGTCCACAACTGGCCCGTTATTCAATTAGGATCTTTTATTGTAATAATTGGTTGTTTGGCAGTGATGTTACCGGCTGTCGTAACATTTGCGAAACCTTTCCTGGGGTCAACTGCGTACATCGTAAAACAACAAAGAAAGTGCTTTATTTGAAACAAAAACCAGGAACATAAATGTACAGCCACTTCAAAGCTAGCATGCAACTAAAACGGACAACGGTGCATTTTGAGGTTTGCGTAGCGGAATCCGGTTAGCGGCATGATAACGCCTTGTGACAGGAACGCGGTACGAACGGATAAAACACGATTCTGCTGTCAGCACCTGTCTGATAGAGCAGCACTGTGTGAAATTCTCCTGAGGAAAGTGAACGGAAACCTTAGTCATCCAGCGTTCGCACCACCCGCCTTCATGACGTCAACAAACAATCCTCAGTTTCAGAGGTCGAAGCTCCTCTCGGTTTATAGCCACAGAAAACGGAGGCAGTGGTAGCTGCAGGCTGTCAAGTCGACAGCTGTCTGCTCTCAGCACGCTTGTGCAGCGCGATGGAGAGCATTTAAAAAGCTTCTCGGAGAGGGTAAATGTAAAAGTGCTTAAAATAGTGCGCTGTTCTCACCCAATCAAAAATGACATGAACGTGGTGGTTCTGTCATTGGTTGCTTTAAAATGTGTAAATTGGAAAACTGGAAGCCTGTGTCTCAAAAGCACATGCCCCACACACACACACACACGCCCCACACACGTATATATATGTATATATCCAGTAAAAGTTTAGCAGAGCAGATTCTATACAGACACACACCTTAACTTCTTGCCCACGATTTCTTAGAAAATGCGTAAGTATAAATAAACTGATTTGACTTAGAAAATAAAATTTAACAGTTAATAACACACACTGACCTTTTGTGGGGCAAGTTGTCACAGTAGGGGTAACTTTTCACAATCTAATTTTGCCATTTAATGGCCAATTATAGGTTATTTAATAGTTTTTTAGCAAAAAGTAATAATGGAACAAAGTAAATTTGTTACAACCCCTGTGACAACTTCCTGTGTGACACATGCACATAATGCTAATCTATTATAGAACATATTGTAACCTTTTTAAATAAATACATTTATAAATAAATTTGAGGAACACTGATTTAAATTTAAACATCTACAACCCAGTACAATTAGCTAAAGGTTGCGTGCAATGAGACCAAATTAAACTTTTTCATTAAGTTTATATGATACAGTGAAAAAATAAATCAATAAATACGATAACTGCTCATGGCTCAGAACCGCAAAGCCATCCGTCAGGCGTGATGAGGCCAGCGGGGGTGATGAGGTATCGTCTAACGTGAAATAAATTAACGACGGTGTGGAAACCATCTGTCCATGAACGCGAGCCTTCTGGTTAATGAGGAAGTTTTCGCACTTAACTCAACCTCCCAGCACGCCACCGGAACGTGACCGAAATACCTCAGAGCCGCTCGCGCATCACTTTGATTCAGAGAGGCTTGAATTTGCATTTAGCTTTCAAATCACTCATTCTAGCATCAGGCACCGGGTGGTTAAACCGCTGGCTGTGTGGCCTCATTAGAGGGCGAGTTCGGGAGGCACGTCAAACTGTCAAATGCCCAAATCTAGCAATTGCACAGGCTGGAGAACTTGAAAAGATACAGCTGGGGTACTGAAACGTTTACAACTGTTATGATGTACTTAAAGGAAAGACTTTTGATGTGTCATGTTTTTATAATGATTTATAATTTGAGCTGTCCCGTTCTATTTCCCAGGAAATGTCTGTCTGTAAACAGAAAGATGATGATCTGGCTACTACATTGTTTGTTCAGGTACTGTAGATGGTGCAATAACTCAGCAACCTGCAATTTTATGTTTCAAACAGAGAGGGCAGTAGAGAGGCAAAAGTTACCGACTGCAGCGTTAACCATTTAAGAATTCTGTGACGCAAACGACTAAAACCACAATAACTAAAATAATACTGTGCGAGAACATACAGTTCAGTCTAAAATGAAACTAAACCACTATTCTGCTTCCATTAATAAAATAAAAAAAGAAAAGTGTCTATTTACACCGACCTGTGGTTCTGTTTACATCACACACATCCAGTGAGAATTACACCCTTGGACAGATCTAATTTATTTCAATTACCACAACGAGCGAGCCGACAGCTAGCGCCACGGATTCTGACGCGCGTACGGAGAGATCTTCATCCAGCTGGCTGTTCTGATACAGACACCCACCAAGACAGACCTGAAAGTGAAGGTCTTTATCACACGCTCCCCTTACCAGTGAAAAGAACAGGTTTAGACAGTGTGAACGGATCAACTTCAGAATTAATTGCCTGTGAAAAGTAGCAGCTAAACCTGCAAAACGAACGAAATTCAAGGCTAATTTTTCAACCAACCGGGACGCTGTATTCCCAGAGGCACACGCAGTCACACGCTTGTGCAAACTGTTTGCCGAAGCTTCTGATTATGAGAATCGGTCATTGTTCTGTCCGCGTTTGAAATGCTACACTAAAATGATAAAATAATGAAATTAAAGACAGGGGAAACACGGAATGGATACGAGACACTTCCAATGAGTTTTCAAAGTGGGTTTCACCCTAAAAGCAGTGAAACAGAATATGATCTGAGCCGAGCAAAACCCGTGGCCCTCTAATCGCATTATCAACATCACTGCGGTCTGAGCATGCTGCTGCTTGCATAAAGACCACCCGTGCTCTCTTTTTCTCTCTCTCTCTCTCTCTCTCTCTCTCTCTCTCTCTCTCTCTCTCTCTCGCTCTGCCACCATCGTCTATTTCATGCATCCAAATCTGCTGAAGAGAAAACATCAGATTTTGTCACTCAATCACAAATCACAAAATTTACACAAAATTTCATCTTCATTATTATTATTTCATCCAGAAATGAAAGATTGGACTTGCTCAGTTGTTGAGGCAAAATATTTCTTCCAGTTAATGCAATGCTGCCACAACGATGCACATGCAATATTTAGGCAATATATTACATTTACATGACATTTCTGCCTTCGCCAGACGCTTTACTGGAAAAGTAATACGCAATAATCTCTGTGAAAAGAAGCCAGGACTGCGACTACAGCCATTCTCCAGCTACAGGAAAATATTACTGCATAAAGGCTCCATCACAATGAAGTATTTGTGATGAATAATTAACAAATCTATTTTGAGTTCTGAATTATAGACTTCCCATAATAAGTTCAAAGCACCACACTCCTTAGCCTGCCTGTTCATATTACTACAAAAAAGCCAAGCCGAGTTAATTCATTCAGAATGGATACAGAATATAACTGCACACACACACACACACACACACACACACACACACACACACACACAAACACACACACACAGCATTCATCTGAAAGCTGACTACAACACTTTTGAATTTTATAATGTCATTTTAAATAACAGAATAGCAGCCCGGTGCACAAACGACACACCATAGTGTCTAACAATATATCATACAAAACCCCAAAAAAGTTTAATACAGGGCACACATCATTTCTTGAGTGCCTTATCAACACTTTTTATCTCTCGCTGGCGGTATGCAGCAAGCTTTTTTGTTTTACCAGCGATATAAATCAGAGCGTCCCCACAGCCTTTTAAATTCCTATCAGTTTATCGAGACAATCTATCCTCTAATTTCTGTCTTACGGAGTGGCGCTTCGGAAAACACATACTCTGGTGGGAACGTGAAAGCAGGTTCTTTGATTCTCTGTCACGAGAACATGAAGCGATTGGTCCAGGTCAAGCAGTTCCAACACAAAGTTCCTCATTCTTATCTCGTTTCCAGTTTGAGCGTCACGTAACCACGGGTAATTTCTCAGCGTGTTGTGGTTTTATTCATTGCGTGTTGTAGAACACGGGTCGGTTGTAAATCAGATGTCCCGGGTTGTGTGGCACACAGCGACAGAACACGCAGACGAGAACATTCATCATCTTAAAACAGGCATGAGGCTACGCTGGGGTGCTGTAGCGGGCGTGATGAACGAATGCTAATCTATAAACGCCCTCTTAATCTGCAAAGACGGATTGATTGATGTCATAAAGAAATACAGGGAGCTATAAAACGGTTCTCACGGTTTTGATTCATTGAACGTTTGAATAAATTAAATTCAAGCCACTTTGTATTCTTGGCATACAATGTTAGGTTAGGTTGGACCACCTGCTAACAAAAACATCTTAAACCAGTGTAAGACTTTTTGCTGGTCTTTGCTGGTTTAGGCTGGTCTTCCTGCATGGACAAGCTGGTTGTTCTGATTTTTAGCCCAGCTCATGTATCAGATTAGTTTTAAAGTGATTAAAGACCTTATAAAATAGGACAGGACAGACCAGGATCAGTGTGGCTTCCACAGGGCCACACAGAGTCAATTAGGATCAGTAATAATTTAAAAAACACACACACTTTTGCATTTTTCCTGAGGCAGCCAAGAAAAAATGTCCTACTAGAGATGGATTTGAAAAACAGGAATACCACACAGGAAAAGCCCATGAGTACAACCAAGGTATTAGAAATAGATTAATTCGTGGATTAATTCAATGTTTTTCTCTGTGTGAAATTACACCACAAATCAAGGTGTGACCCTACTTTTTATCATAGTTCTGTGAGGCCCAGCTGAACTGGAACAAGCTGCTGTTGTACAGTGCCACCTAGTGGCTCTCATCTCACACTACAACTCACAAAACTGAACTCACTGATACCGGAAATGAAAGTATAAACAGTACTATGAACTATATAAACGCCATTTAGTCAATAGAAATGCATTTATATTTAGTCCAGGGCTCAAGATGAGATGACTGTTTCAGTTGTTTCAGTTCCAACAGTGTTAAATATGATGATTATGTACATGTTTTTATTTCTTAACACTTTCTGAACAGTTTTGGGTTGTGAATTCTGCCAATGTAAATAAAAAAAGATGATGCTACAGTAACCAGCAAACAATATTAATATATCAAAAGTATTTTCCCTAAGACAATTTTATAATAATAATAATAACAACAATAACAACACTAATAACTATTTAAAAATATATACTAAAATGTAATTATTATTTTTATTATTTGTTGTTGTAGTTAACTGTTATGTATAGCAAAGAAAGTACAAATCCTAACAAATCCTCTCCTTATTGCTCCTTAAAAATAGTTTAGTTGAGTCCTGTTCATAATGTCATGTTTGAAAAGACATGAGAGGACACAAAGGTGACCCACTTCACCCAAACTGAGGGGCTTAAATGAAAGAGAAGATTGCAGAGCGAACAGCTGACAGCAGCTTAATGGAGCCACTGCAGAGTAACCACAGAAAGAGGAAGACATAATGACCAACAGAA
>JAZGTK010010770.1:0-16142 GCA_036877625.1 Ambastaia sidthimunki | reverse complement strand
ACATTACAGTTTTTTCTACCCCTTAATTGCTTGCCCTCCAAACACAATCTGCTTTGGCAGTACATAAGATGGTATAGGAGTTAACGGAGGCTGGGAGCTGGCATGCAAGCTGTGTGCGCTCAGAAGAGGCCGCTAAGCAGAGAAGACGAGGACTTGAGAAAGCTGGAGACAGCTGATCACACATGCTAGCTGTAGAGCAGCAGGCAGATGCCATTAGAACATGGCTGTCTGTCAGCAAAACTGGCAGTACACAGCAGAGGGAGGGAGATGCTGAAGTTTTGAGGGATGGATGGAGAGATGTGGAAGGTGTGTGACAGGAAGAGTAGAGCAGAGATTGAAGGACAGAAGTATAAAACGAATGTACAGGAAAAAAAGATGATGTAAACAGGGGGAAATGAAAGGGAAAGAAAACACTTTTGAAATCAAAAAGACTATAGAAAATTAGTTTTTCTCGATTGATTTAACATATAAACAAAACAGCTCCCAAAACAATTAACCCAGCCATCAAAACCGAAACTCGTAATTTTCCGAAACAGTTCAATTTAGCTTTATAATGAAGTACTTCATTTTTTCAGATAACGGGTTTTTGATGTCTGTTTGAATTACTTTGTTTTGAGATCATTGACGTTAGTCTTGAAAAATAAGTTAGGGAAAAAATGAGAGAAAAACTAAAGGAAAGAAAAATAAATTAAGCTTCAGCAAATACACTTAAAAATTATTAAAAATTAATAGTCTTGCATAAACAAAAATGAAAAAAAATGGCAGACATATTAAGATAAAGACAAAAAACTGAGAGTTT
Organism: Ambastaia sidthimunki; assembly: GCA_036877625.1. NCBI lineage: Eukaryota > Metazoa > Chordata > Actinopteri > Cypriniformes > Botiidae > Ambastaia > Ambastaia sidthimunki. The sequence goes on along the minus strand of JAZGTK010010770.1, from coordinate 15,343 downwards.
CGAAACTCTCCATCTTCTTTTTAGCTCTTTAGATTTCTCTGTGATGTCGACACTAAGATAAACACTTTCTCAAACTTTCCCTAAGCAACTTTCTTGTAAAGGATGAGGAAGATCTGAGAGTTTTTGGGATGGGTGGACGGGAGTTCTTCCGTAGCTTTCGGGATAGGCTCTCAACGTCCCGCTAAGCCGTTAGCTGCTGGCTCTAATCCCTTCAGCCAGTGGGGAGCGATGACACTCCGTAAATACCAATAACAAATAACCAAGCGCTGCTTTATCTGTTTGATGGGAGCCGAGTTAATCTGCAGACCGTTCTTGACACTCAATTAAAAGTGAAGAATGTGTCCCTCTCTGAGTTTCTGAGCGATTCAAGGGTGGACCGTCTGCGCACACCACCAGCCGCCTTCGTCACGATCACTGCCTGCAAGTGCTGCATTCTTTCTCACTAGCTAGTACATGGAAATGAGGAATTTGGTAACATAAAGAGACCCCAGAGCGTTTGGAAGATTTGTTTAGTTTAGTGCTGCGGACTTGAGACGAACAAACCAGGAGGACTATAGATAAAAAACATTAAATGAATGAAAGATTTGAAGATGTTGAAGCAATAACTGGACTATGGGGAGCTGAATGCAGTATTGATGACTTTAACCATGTCTAATAATTGTCTTTAATGTGGCAGGTGAACCTTTTGATAGAGTTTCATTTGTTACAGACTTTTGTAACAAAATTTAAACAGTACATCAATTATAAAGAACAATTTATTGCAATTTTTAGCTAATTGCAGTTTTACTTGGCTCAGTGTTACTCCAAAAAATCTATAAATATAGAAACAAAAGTTGTGAATATGCAGTAAGAGTATAAAGCTAAATGTGGATTTCATAGCCCATATAATTTTGTCTTGTAAGGATTCAATAAATAAATGTGAATTTATAATGATGAAGATTTATAATGATCATCTATGTATGATTTCATACACAGCACAGGCTGTGACACAGTTGAGATTTTATCTGAATCTGCAGAGAAGATACATGTGAGATTTCTGATGTCAGAAGATACATTTGTGAAGCTGAACATTTGAGTTTAAGTCCCGATTTGGTTGTTTGTTTATTCTTAATGCTGTCTAGAAGAAACAATTGAGATATCTCGTTTGCTATGTTTGTTTTCCTAAGAGTCTATCTGACAATTTTAACAGCATTTCTCCATTTATTTATTGGTATAATTAGTCCTAGAGGAAAAATTCAAAGCTTGAGTTAAGATTCATTCATGATTCCCTCCTGTGAGGAAACCTGTTTACAATTATCACACATGTGAAATATTCACATGAAGCCTGAAGCTTTAAAACTGCAGAGTCGCTTTTTGATGAAACTGAAGAGTCACTCTTTCCTATTTTGAAATTGCAGGATGAAGTCAGAGGGGAATATCTGCCATATTGCATATTCATCTAAACAGGATATAGCAGATACTGTCACACAACAAACTCAGGTAAGCAGTTTGCCTGCCAATCCAGTCTTAATAGTTAATGGTAAACAAACTTGGCTGTCCTCGAAGGGGGCTCAAACCCGAGGTTTCGGCTTGAGCTCTGAGCTCCACACCCCCTCAAAATGGGTTGTGAAGAAAGAAATGGGGGGAGGAGGAATGACAGAAGAATTGTTGGGCATGTGCAGAGAGATGAGACATTTATAGAGATGATTGACAGGCTCTTCTCGAATCTACATTTATAACTCTGTCTCTGTGTGTGTATATACACTCAAGACCATCATGAGTTATGTACACCCACATATATAGCACAAATACTTTAAATATCCTTGTCTCCTCTTGCCTCTGTGGCAGACAGCTTTTACTTACAAAGTTTGTTTTATAGATTGTCTATCATCTTTGTTGTGTTTTCATTCCCTCACATATCCTTCTATACTGTATATTTTAAGTTTTATTTTTTAATCAATATTATATTATTTTTCTATAAATTATATATGGTAACTGTGGTATCAGATAGTAATTATATGGTACTTTGATATGTGTACAATGATAAGAATAACATATTTACCATGGTATTTACCAAAGTACTGTATTTGTCCAAACAACGTTATTGTGGTAAACTTTCTGGTGTTTTTTTGTTGGTAAAATACAAATTGTTTTTATCATCCCATTTTATCATCACTATTGCTGGCCTTATCCAGGATAGAAAAATCAGATTGCAGCAAAACAATGCTTAGCAATAGTTGTTCGGAGGATGTGAAATGCTTTTCCAAATATTTGGTCATTTTTTTACTGGGCCATTGTTCTGTTCTGCCTCAGCTGGGACTCATATCTTTTTAAAATGCTTTTTAAATGTCACTATTACAACTGGAAATGTGTAATGTATTGGTCTGTGTCAGAGGAAGCCTTGTGTAAGAATCAGGATTGTGTAAAAGCATCCGTATCGTTTGTTGTGTATGACATTTATGAAAGATTTTCTTGTAGTTTGCAGAGACCCCAAAAAGTATTTGGACACTTTAGCCAAACTTTAAAAATATATAAATGTTATTGCATTTGGTAATGCACCTGTTTGAACTTGAGGACTTAAATAACATGTAACCAGTTGGTTAAAAGTAATCATCAAAATATAGTTAGTTAGTTCTGGGAAGTACTTCTAGTAGTATTTTGAAATGTTATTATAAAAGACAATGTTAATTGTACATTTATGGAGCTAATATATAGTTTTAGTGCCAGTATGTGCCTCCTGATATCATTATAAACCACTTCTGATTGGTTAAGCAGGTCACATAACACTGACACAGTGGACGGTTTCTCATGAACCCATTAATTTGGAAGCGATGGGCCAACAGCTCACAATGTTTGATCCAGACCTCTATGAGGGACCGGCGGGGCCCTGACCCATATGTGGGAGGTGGTGGGGGGTAAACAGTATGGCGTCGCTTTAGCGAGTCTGTTAGCATGCGTAAGCAGCAGGGCTGCACGGAGCCAAAACGGCTCTCCATTTTCCTGCACTCACAGAGGAAATACACTGGGCTTTGTTTATGCTTGAGGGGCCTTCACTGTTCAAAAATGTGAGAAAGAGATCGTGGGGGAGGGAAGAGAGAGTAAGAATTCAACTTATCTTCTACTTTCCATGACGATTTAGAGGTTTTTGGGCATTTCAAATAGAAAGGAAGACACCTCAATCCCAGCAGATGGTTGTTAAGGAGCAGTGTGTTCTTCAAAACAATCTGTAATTCCCCCCATTTAAAGATGTTCTGTGGTCACCCACTCTGCCCTCAGGACTGTATCTGCCCTTACATTATTAAATTCACACTGCATAGAGAACAGCCTGCCGTTGCCGGGCCGATAGAAATGTTTTGACACCGGCACCGCGCCGCCCTCTCACCAGACTCGAGCGCGCCAGTTTACCTTCCAAAAACACAACGGCATCTATTTATTTATTTTTTTATTTATCCTGCAAAATGGATTTTTTTGTCTCTCTCCCTTAAACCCTCCATTCTTCTCCCCCAAAGAGGTGCCTCTGTTCGCTGTAGATAAATAGGAATTCCAAACTCCAACGCTTCATTTGTCATGGTATGAAATCCAAGAGTGGAATCTAGAAATAGCTCCAGCAATGTTAATGTGCAGTGCCTGAGGCCTGATAACATGTAGGAGGTTTTTTTAGTGATTTTTGCTTCTTGCATATTTTGTTCTGGGTTTTTTTTTAAGAAAGAGAAGAAAAAAACAAGATCTGCACTTTTCGCTGCAAATATTGCAATATGATATTCCTTTTTCCTCCACAGTGGTTGAGCCCATTATTTAGCTATGACATTAAAGTTTTAATTGAATTGAATGCAATTTACTCTTTAAGAAAACTTTTAATTAAACACCATATGGACAGATCATTGGGAGAACTGGCCTCCATAAAGTTCCCTGAGGGAAATTTGTGGTATAATTAGGAATATGAACTGTAATGACACTTGGAGATTTAATGAAACTCGCAATGCAAATGGGGCTCTGCAGAACCAGCGTTCATCTGACAGAATGACTGAAGTTTGGGGATGCGTCTGGGAAACCCTGTTCCCCGGGGTCCACTTCATGGAAAATATGAGTATGTTGTGGGGGTGGGAACCCAAAAGACTGGCCACATGAGGGCTCGCATGACCTTACCAAGACTAATGGCACACCCTAGACTACTGCAACATTTTGTAAACGATTTGCAATATGTCCCAGACTTCCTGTTTGGAAACGTCGGGGTTATGTCCTAAATTAAATTGAAATGGCCACAAAACAAGCAGTCTTTCAGATGATGTTTAAAATAGAAATGTGGCAGTTTATTAAGCAGTCACCTGTAATGATGTTATTGTAAATGACAGGCGAGGACATCTTTTTACTCTGCATGTCTTCTGTCAGCAGATATTTGTATTACAGGAAACTGTTTTAAAGTTCATTAAAACTTGGTGATGTTGGTCTCAATGAACTTATGTTGCTTAATTTCTCTTTACCGAAAAGGCAGCAAAGATCAATTTCATCACAACTAAGTTGGTTTTAGGACCTAATATGTATATACTATGTACTAGATACTATATGTATTTCATAACTCAAAAGTTTGGACTAATACATTTTTTATATGTATTATATATATATATATATATATATATATACAACATTAAAGATAAATAGAACAATAAAAGTACAAAATCACAATAGAAAATACTGGAAATATGTACATATGAATTATGTAGCAACAACAAAAAGCAACACATCAAAACTACATTTAAGCACATTTTAAAAAAATTCTCTCAACTAACTTTATGTGGAACCACCTGAATGCATTTTAAGATGTTCTTATGAACACTGGTGCTTGTTGACTGTAATTTTACTTCATTATTAAGTCCAACTTGTCTGTCTCAAAAAATGTATATTGGTCTACAAAATCTATTTCTGGACCAGTGGTCTTAAAAAAAAATTCATCTAAGGAAAAATATTTTAGGTCAAAACGATTTAAATATCATGAGAAACATTTATTTGAACATGTCTAAACTTTTTACTGGTATAAAATTATATCAGTAGCCTCACAAATAACAAATATACACAATATATTCTATTTTACAGTTGTGTATCTTTATCTTCAGTAACAATGAATATTTATCTTCTTTTAATAAAATATCTGATATTAGAACTTTCATGTTGAACTAACATTACAGCAAATTACTCATTTTTTCAAGTTAAAATATTTGCACTCAGGCAGACAAAAAAAATAAATAACAGCAGAACACAAACATCTGTGTGTTTGTCGGCACTGAGGCCTTTCTGAGCTTGTTTACTCTGCAGTCCCTCCGCATCTCGCGAGGGTCACGAGGTTAGAGAGGACATCGCCTAATTACCAATAAAAGCTGAGGTAAAACGTCTTCTGTCGTATGGATTCAAAGTCCAGTGTGAAAGCAGCGAGGAAAAATAAATAGCCAGGCGAAGATGTTAAAAGCCTGGTGCACAAAAGAATTTGCAGCAGGAGCCCCATGAAAGCCAGAGAGACAGTAAATATGAGAGCGGAGATGACAAGAAACAAAGACGAGGAAAAGAAAGAGAAAAAGAAAGGGAAAAAAACAGGTGCCGTATAAAAGACAGGAAACGCAGTATTTGCAGCACAACAAACTCATTTACAGAAAACCTGAGACTCGAAAACTATTATCAGCCATCTTTTCTTTTCTCTATAGCCTTGTCTCTTGCATTATGAGGCTGTCTTTTGTTTTTCTCAAGGACATATTAATTATTTTAGATTAGCCTGATTTTTATGCGTAGAATAAAGCTCATCTTTGTGCTGCATAAGGACTCTTTTATGTTTATCCTGCATCTAAAGGCTATAGAGAAGCATTTTAAAGTTTTGAAGAATGTTTGTTCTGATGTAGATTCAGAACAAGGCTTATCTGTATTAAGGCTTATCTGTCCCCTACAGTAACTGCACTTTTTACACCATACAGTTGCTCAGACTGTACTTATATGAACGTAGACATGGTTGAATTTCCTGAATTATTGAATCCCCTGGCCGCTTCCGAGAGGGAAACAGACCTGGACCGGGTTTTGCGATTTTAAAATGTGATAAAGTGGCTCTGATTTGTTTGCACATCCTTCTTAGCCTGTATGCACACTGACATCCATTTAAACTGAGCTGTAAAAAAACTGTTTCAGACATGCTAACACTAGAGTAGGTGATATAATTTTCCCCACAAGCCTCTAAAGAGACCTTTATATTTGCCTATGAATACAAAGAAAGGGCACATATACACACAGGCCCCCTGAAATAACTTCACATTCCACGTTTAATTGAGAACAAAATCCTTCAAACAGAGTCGGTCCAAAGTAAACTATTCAAAATCCCAATTCACAAATTCAGCCAATCAGGTGAGAAGGTGTAGTCTCCCTGGCGATTGCGGCTCCGCCCTCTCGTGTGGGGCACAGATGAACTATTGTCCCACTGACTCGTAAAGCACACAAGTGGTACTGTAACACCTCAGCCAGGTTCACCTACAGAGAATAAACACACTGCTCTAATGATAGAACTGTTTTTCTCTACTGGAAAAATAACAGAATTCTTTATTTATTTTGTACAATATACAGAGTGAGAAAAATGTAAACAAGTCCTGTATATGTTGCCTTATAAACAAAATTTTGGGATATTTAATACATAATATTTTTGATAACAGTAGGAAAACATTCTGACTTGTACAAAAATGTTGCATGATAAATTATAAATATTATTTATTAAATAAATATTATTTCCCGCTGTAACTTTACAACAATTTAATGTAAAATAATTTCTTTTTTGTGAAATATAGACTTTAAAATGTAGTCATAAGTTTCCCATAATTTTGAAAATCTAAAGGAAATCTAAAGGATTAGATTAAATATATTATTAAAACCTGACAAATAACATAAATATGGGCATTTTTATTCAGCATCAAAGGTTCTAGGTTGAAACATAAATGTATAAGGGAATTAAATATTTTATATTTGTTTTCATATTGAAGGATTATAATCTATTTTATGAATTTAAAAAATACAAATATTCCCATATGTAAGTATCTCTCTATTTAACATGAGGTCATAAGCACTGCATACATTTGTTATTAAAAACAATAATAAATGCAGTTTATTATAACAATTTAAGAATTGTTTTAGATGCGGTAGCATGTTAAACTGAAAGAGATCATGTCAGCATATTTAAAAAGCAGTTTCTTTTAAATGCTCTATTGGTCATTATAAAGAATAAACTCAATGCAATTTTACTGTCATACAAAAAAGTAGCATAACTAATAAGACACGGGAAGTTGCATGTCTTGCCGATACAGTGGCTGTGAGTCAAACACCCAGCAGCTCGTTTATCAACACTGTAAGTACGCCACATAACTAGAGGCAATAGAGTCTATTGCCTCTAGTTATGCGCGTATTTACAGTGCTGATAATAATTGAATAGACAGAACGATGCTGCCATCTGTTGGCAGGTTTGTGTGGTGCGCACGCATTTTGTGTGACATCAGACGTGGTTTCTCAAGCATCCGCTGTATTAATAGACTGATAATGATCCAGTCTGGTTTCATATCACGTTGTCACATTTGTTTATCATCCAGTTTTACCCTACATTTCTTCAGTTTTTCCTAAGCATGAACAATGCGCTTATTTTTTAGACAGAAAGATGAATTAATTTACAAAAACACTTGGCTTGTTACAAACAGCGATATAAACATACATTGGCAAAGAACACAATCAAAGGTTTATAAATCAACCTTTGGTAATATGCTGATAGGAGGTCTGTACATCACTACTGACTTTACTGACCTTGTCTGTGATGACCTCTGACCCCAAAGGTAATGTCATAAAGATTAACCACATGATTCCTGGTGTGCAGTTAGTTAATATAAACCTATAAGTCAAATGTGTACAAAAGGTCACTGTGGTGTTTGTTTCAGTTTTGAGGTGTGAATCCTTAAACCTAAACCAGAGATATTTAAAGTTATTAAAAACTCAGGTAAGCAACACTGTGGGGACCAAATACCCACACACTAAATATTGATGTGTTGAAAATGTAAAAATAAAGAGGTTTATTGTTCATTAAAAATGGCAAAAGTTTTCTGTAAGGGTTAGGTTTGGTAGTAGGATTAGGAGATAGAATATACAGTTTGTACAGTATAAGTCATTATGTCTATGGAGAGTCCTCATAAACCACATATGTGTTTTTTTTTACCATTGATGATCAAAAAGATAACACATAAATAACACATTTACACATTAAATAACACATAAATTAATTATTAAACATACTAAATGATGCTTTTACATGCTTTTACACCTACAAAAAGGTGTGTGTGAATGGGGTTAGTTTTAGGGTTAGGTGACAGAATATACAGTATGTACAGTGCGTGTGTGCGTGTGTGTGAATGCAGACAATAACAGAACGGAAAAAGTTTGTTTTAATTGTTTTCCCCGTCTGTCTGATAACATCATATACGCTGAAGTAATACAGAATAGGCCAAGTGCATTGATCTACGTATTTTGATTGTAATAGCTTTGGAAATTGAAAGAAAATAAAGGATTATGTATCAACTAAACTGTTAATCAGGATGGTAATTCTAGCAACAAAGACTCACACAGTCATTTTGTGTGGACCACACAAACAGCTTCCCATTGTTGCCAGCGCTTAACCAAACAGCGACATTGTTAGACTCAAAGCGTGGTGTGATAATGGAGTTCACTCAGTCATTTTTTGCCCAGACAGCAGGACTGTAAGAACTATCAGAGTCAGGATTTGTTCTGTGAAAAGCGACGGCAGCAGCGTCGGATTAGTTTTGAAACCGGCTCGTAACAGTTAAGTGCCGAGCGGCGCTCTGATACAAAGCCTGTTTGATCCTCGAGGATTGTGTGAGGTAAAGCGTTTGAGGCTGTCAACCTCTTTGTCATGATAGCACATGTTTTTCTCTGTCTTCTTGGCCTGCTCGTTCTATTGTTATTATCCGCTCTGACAGCAGCTGTTTGCATTGTCACCGCTGTTAATCTGATGGAATATCTTTAGCTGAACAGCTGTTCGTATTGTGCTACAGTCGTTAATCTGATCCGCCATCTTTAGCTCCTCAATTTGAGGCCTTGAACCAGATCATTACACTGTCTGCTGTGTGTGTTCTTTGTAGTAAATCTGAGCTGGAACTGTTTCACATCTGTAGACAAACACTCCACCGGCCAGCTGTTGCCAGATGTTTCTCACTGGTAATCTTTGACTGTACAATGGCTTTTAGAGCTTAAATACAAAATTTGTTTCAATTCAGGCTTCAATAATTAGGATTTAAATAATATCTCAGAATAAACAAGAATGCACCGGAATAGTTAATAGTTAAAGAATCATTTTGGGGGCAGTTGCGGCCTACTGGTTAAAGAGTTGGACCAGTATGTTGCTGATTTGATTACCACTGCTGGCAGAAAACATCTAAGGTGCCCCTAAACAAGGCATCTGATTGGACAGACATCTGTGTAGTGCAGGATGAGTCATCAATGTTTTTGGTGTGTTGTTCCAGAAGAGACAGACTGAACAAGTGTCTATGCTGAGGTGTACAGATACATTGCCTTACAACTAACACATATGAACTAATATCATACAGTTTAAATGTATATTTATCTTTCATTTTAAATGCTACCCTTGATGGTTTATATTTATAATACATTGTACATATGCTAGTGCAACACGTTGACCCTAAAACGTTTTATTAAACATCATATTAGCATTGCAAGGTATTCCCATCACATTGTGAAGAAACATATTAGTCCCGACAGGATCTTCCATTAAACAATGCAAAAACTAATGAGGTTACAGTGAAATAAAACTAGATCGAGCGAGCTGTGTACAGTTTCCCCAAATCTAAATATCCCCCCGTTTAAAGAGGCATTAAACAGATAAAAATAGACTGAAGACGTCTTTTGTGATAAACGAGGTGAGACTTGCGCTAATTACTGTTTCATCCGCTTGTAATTGGGTTGGCGCGTCTAATCGAGATGAATGAACGCTCTGACCCGCCGCACATTGTTTGCGGCTCGCAAACCCTGCGGCTCTATTCCTCAAACCGTATTATCAAGACCTTGTCTCTACGGGACACGCTGCCATAACTGCGCATCGCGTTATTACACCATCGCGACGCGTTAAAAGAAACGCTCTGAATAAGCCTTTAGCTGCGTTTAAGATTTATGGGTCATTTGGTTGATCTATCACCTGCGCATGATGCATCTTGCGTTTAATTGTGCGTGTGATGTAAAATATAACACCGTAGACTATATGACTTCGTTTATAACAATTGTATCAAATGCACAAATATTCTAGGGTTTTCATCCTATTATTGTGTGTATGAGGCAAATGTAGGCCTCAGGACTGTTGTACCGTCTATGCGTGTTGTTTATATCACGCACTTGTAATTTATTTCAGACAAGTGTTTGTAATGTGACCTTTGTAAAATGGAAATAAGTTGAGGCGTGAACAGCAGATATTGAATTTGGTAATTAATGTGGAGCTGCTGGAGGGACTGAAACTAATTCAATTACAGCAGGAACTGAAGCGCTGTTGTAATTATTTCTTACTGAAACACTGTAGCATAAAATACAGGCATGATTTTTTCATCAACTGTGAACAAAAATGTGGCACGATCCATTATTCAACACTGGATTTTAACATAAAATAGATACTGACAAAAGAAAAAAAACTATGGAAAGTTTTTCTGTGTAACTACAGGTTTGGAGCTGTTTGTGTGCACATTGTATTATCTAAAATATTCAATGGTACTGTATAAAAATAAAGGTCAAGACAAGAAAATGGAATAATTAAATATGTAGAATTTTATTTCTATTCAAATGATTTGATACAGAATCTAACACTTTTATACTCAAATTTTAAAATCTACTATGGAAAATGAAAATCTCAGTCATTTAACAACATAGTTTGAGCAAAGATTTCTTTTACAGTTTGTTTACAGTTGTACATTCGTAGCTATACTCGAATATTTGCATGAGGCAGTTCTGTACAAAGTTAACCCGAATTTTCACCCCTAGCACTTCATTGGCTGACAGTTTGCAACTATCCATCACTTTCTGATGCAAGTAAATGCTAAAGAGTGTAAAAAATTCAGTTAATCTCAATAACTAACTGCAAAAAGTGAAAGATTTTATATTATCTTTTCTGGGCATATACATTTTGTACAAATAAAAATGTAGCATTCTAAATGGTCCATGACAGTTCAAAAAAATGTTATCAGGGTGTTAAATTGACAGTTACAAAAGAACTGGCATAGAAAAGAAGCATTCTTCAAAATACAATAAAACACCCAGATTTCACAGTTTCTAATATTTACAGTATTGTACGTGGTTGTTTGTAATATAGGCAAACTGACACTGGAAAATGAGGTAAATGAGGACAGCGAGGCGGCGCAAAGGCAAGCACTAAAATCTGAGAGCTGAGGTTTGCAATAAAAACACCTTGGTCACATTTTAAATTACTTATGCTTTAAATAAGTACTGAATAACAATATAAATGAGCTACGTGTGATTACTGCTAAATAATAAAGTAGTTTTTGTAAGTGATTTATTACAGTGACCTGTAATATGCATAAAAGGGACAAATAAAGTTTTAATTAATGCCAAACTTAACTAAAAATTTTACTATTTTAGTTAGGCATGCCAAAATCACAGCCTCCACTGGGTTTTAGGTTTAAGCAGATAGAGGCCAATTTAAAGTACAAGTGAGGACCAATTTTGTTCTCAGTTTGTGCAAAGAAGGTGTAGCTATGCTGACCTACGTTCTGAATGAGAACGATAGCTTAGTGCGACTAGCATGCGACACTGTCGTTAAGGCCTTCCTGGAATACATCCGTCAACAAAACCCTCCCAGACAAACACGCAGCACGCTAGCGCTCCACTTAAATAAGTATAAAAAAATGACTTTCAAACAGTAAATGTCACCACGCTTTTTTGTCTAGGTGGAAAAATACACTGTGCAACATATACAGGCCAGAAATATCAGCACTTTGGTGTGGACATCAGACTAGCTTTTGGCTCACGCAGCAACCGCGGCTGCTTCGGCCTTCTACCTGCACCTCGCTGAGAAAACGATGAGAAAAGTGATGAATTCACAGTGACAACATGAGGGAAGAATGTTCATCCAGAAACAGAGACTAAGCTTCTATTGGTCCCTGAATTCCGTCTTACCAAACCTTCGAAGGAACAGAAAGACCTGAAGCTCAATATTTAGATTAAACCGCAGAGCATCAGCGACCGTCCATACAGTAAACCCACCTTAGCCATACAGTACACAGATATCTCCCCTTATAGTTGTGTAAACGAGTAGAGGTGACATTTAGGGTGATATTAGGTTGTTACAAACAACCCCAGAGGCCCTTTTTCTCTGAATGATAATATTTGCTGTTGTTGGAGGCTCTCTGGCCTCTGAGGGGTTATAAAGTGGTGTCTTGGGGGTTTCTTTACACGAGACTCTCCAGGGCTTTTCACATACATGGGCAATTCAAGGCTTCACAGTAAGCCAGGGATATGTGCGTGGTAGTGGGTTCCAGTTGTTTGCTGGCTTCTTCCTCAATTGGCAATACTACTCAACTGAAAATATTGCTACAACCAGGGCATATAGGATGACCCTCTCTTGACCTGCAGGTAAATGCGAGGAGGAGGGCTTAGGGTCTTGGTTTTCTACAACACTAAACCAATTTGATGAGTTGTTGAGTTCAGAGATGATTTAAGGCTTATCTAAAATGATGTGTTCAGACAAGTGCGTGCAGTTTCAGTCTACAAAACTGAAGAGCTTTCCAGTTGGTCCACCAGGCGGAGCTCTTCACTAGAGAGTAACGCAAGCTGCAACCTGGGAGATTACTCCGGAAGGTTCAGTGATGTGACTTCTGGCTTCATCTTGAAGTACTGGCTGAAACGTAGAACTGCGTATCTGTGAAACCAATAATGACGAACGTGTGAGACTGCATCTGTTAAAAATGTTGCATTTGGAAATTAAGATTGAGGATCGAGTGAAATCTCACCCCAGGAAATCAAAGTCAATGGTGGAGTATTGAGCCTGGATTAACGCCCAGAGACCCCAGAAGAAATGAGATGCCTGAGGGAAAACAAAAATTGTTTAATAAGAATTAAACGAAGCCCCATTCCAAATGACTGTAATGAAAACAAATATTTGATCATCATATCATTGCACAGTATCAATCCAAACACAAGAAACATTTGTTTTAATGGCACAAATCAAATATAGTGTAAAACAAGCACTTTCATAACACACACACACACACACACACACAGTAATGAGAAGGGCTTAAAAACAGGCTTAATTTACCTAGAAAAACAGCAAAAAAGGGATTTAATATTTCTTGACAGCCTTTGTGAGTTTCACCTTCACAATGAAGTTGGGGGCGACAGGCTATATGTAACTGTTGCTTAGAGACATGTGACCCACACCTTTCTAAGAAAACACCGCTTCATTTTACGGACCCATTAAAAGGAAAAAAGGCTGCTGTGTGGAGGTTGTTTTTGTTGATTCTGGAACACTGACCGTAAGGTAAAAGCTTATAAAACGTAGCTTATAAAAGCCCTTGTGATGAGACCGAATCAACCTTTCCATCATGCGAGTGCAGATCACGGGTTTCCTCGTCTATAATAAAGTCTCTATCCTTACAGAACTGCACAGAATAAATGTTTGTCTACTTCAGACTCTAGGGCCTCAGACGTGATCTTTGAGAAACTTCAGGTTGTCTTTTAAAAATTCCATCAATTCTGTTGGTAGGGTGTGTAAATATCAGCTGGGGCAACATTTTGTGGTTTATAATGAGGCTAATTTAAGAGACCTCTGGCAGTTCTGTTATCTTCATGCTTAAAAAGTAACTAAACATATTACATATTAGTTTTTGAACTTGGTACAAAAACATCATTCTTAAACGTCTTTTGACCACAAACGGCTTTGTTTTTTTCTATTCCCATTTGTTCATTAAGCTTTACATTGCGTGTTCTTTAAAAAGGACGATTGGCTCTTTTACTTAGAAGGCGGGACTTCCTTTTACAGCAACCATATAAGGTGTTCCAGTTTATTAATGAACCTCAGTCTGTGTTGCAGAGAAAGTTTCCACTCACCAATGCAAAGCGGTTGACTTGCACGTACAGCACCTCAACTTCCGTATTGGACACCTCTGTGCCCAGTGATTTGTACTCTTTGTAAGCCTCCAGATAGGCCCTGAGCCACTGCAGCTGGAGTTCCCGCCCAGGATACAGGCTGTAGTCCACCTCATTCAGACCTGCGATTTAAGACCACACCCACAATCACACATGATCACTTACAGTAACAGACCACCTTGTTAAACGGGTTTGTCAGCTCTGTGTGATGGCATCTGGTCACGTCACATTACCTGCAAATTCATTGAAGTGATTTCCAATGTCAAAGGCTTGATAATTGTACCCAGCATATTCGTAGTCAATGAATTTGACATTTCCTGCAGGAGGGCAAACAAATACGATTCAGTTGATAAAAGCAGACAGGCATTGTCTTCTAAACCCTTTCTCTTAACTGTAACATTATGTCTGTATTAGCAAACCAACACTACATGGGGTATATCTGCAGCTTAAATGACTGATCAAATTCAATCTGTGTTAAGGAGTAAGGGTTTGCATTCTGGTGACAGTGAAGAGAAGAATATACAATGGCAGAAATAAGAGATTTCTCATGGCATGCATGTGGAAAACAAACAGCATGTTATATTTAAGTGTCTGCTGAGAGGAGAAAGTGGAAAACTTGCAATAACATCTGTGATACTATTTTAAGATGAAGTATACAGTTTATTTTATGTTAAAATACTTTATGCAGATGCAACTATTAGGTCACTCCTCTTTCTTTGAATATTCATACCAGCAACACTGGCTTAACCACTGATGCGAATTTAAGGCGGGGCTCTCATTTGCTGACCAATGGCAGACAAAACATTGTTTGGGAAACCTGTTGAACATGAAGCGTGTGGCACAGACTGTCCTTGCAAGTTTTCAACCTTTTCCTGGAAATATCCTGTCTGTTGATAGAGACAGAGTCATACACAAACAGTCATAAAATCTACAGAAGGAAAGAACAAAGCAAAGAGGGTAAAAAAGTGGGAAAATAGAGAAATTATTCACAATAGAGTCGAGCGGACATCTTTACAGAATGCAAAACGAGAGTCGATCGTAGTGCAAGGCCACAGGGTTGGAAAGACGGAAGATAAAGAGGAAATGGGCAACATCGCCATCTCGTGGCAAACTGTGTATAGCAGTGGGTCTAGCAAGCAATGACGTCACAGGTCAAGTGATTTACATACATACATACATACATACA
>JAZGTK010010769.1:0-16143 GCA_036877625.1 Ambastaia sidthimunki | reverse complement strand
ACAGAGTTACGGGGGACAGTTCATAAATGTTAAAACACAGGCTGTGTCAAAAGGATAGCTGCAAGATAAACAATGTGTTAACATGATACCAGTCTGATGAAATCAGTAACCTCCATGTAAATACTGTGTAAAGTTACGTGCAAGATTATATCTTGGTTGCCATGACAACCTAACACAGGTAAGCATATAAGGTGATCCATCAAAATAAAGCTACTCTGAATTCTACAGAGTACTAGAATTTGCTGTTGCAACAGATGCATGAGATTTCTCCCCCAGTAACCCCGACTTTTGATCTCTCTCTCTTTCTCTCTCTATCTCTATCTCTATATCTCTATGTGAAGGACATGCTGAAGAACACCCCCACTGGTCATGTGGACAGGCTGCCCCTACAATTGGCTCTGACTGAATTGGAGACCCTTGCTGAGAAACTGAACGAACAGAAACGGGTGGCCGATCAGATCACCGAGACGCAGCAGCTCGCTCGCTGTGTCAGTGACCGCAGTCTCAGCAAGGTGAGGAAAGCACCCGCGCACCCACACGCGCAATTACGCAGCTGTGATTGCGAGACGCTCTCGCATTGATGAAATCACAACACCGTAATTCCAATTAACCGGAGCGTTTCATCGGTTATATACTGGTAAACCGTGTTATATTAGCACCATTAGCATAATTGTGATTGTTTATAGAAGTAATTGTGACATTATCCATATGAGTCTAGAGACCAGGATTAGACTGTAACATTTTAGCCACCCAAGACACCTTTTTGGGATCATGAAAGATCTCACCGTAAAGCAATAGTTGGCTGTTTTGATTGCTTTGTGTGACGTGCTCACAGACGGCTGAATAATTTGTGAACAGACTTCGCTTGTGACAAAGTTCTGTAATTTTGGGCCGCAGTCCTGCGGTGCGACTGCTGCTACAGCGGCTGTCGAATAAAGAACCAATAGGAGCTCAGCAACAGATGATGTGTGCCAGAGCAACACAGCGAGAGGTGTTCAGTTCAAAAAGCTTTTTAGTGTTCCCTTCACAATTTGATTGTACTATTAAAACTACTTTGAGTTTATGAAGAGATGTCCTGTTTCACCCAACCACGACAGACTCTAGATGCTCAGACTTTAATCTCCTCCAGACAAAACATCAGAGTAAGAGCTTGCTCGAGTTTGTGCACGGCCATTTTAATTTCACGTGTCAATGAAAATGTCAGAACGCGACATCATTTAAGGATGTAAAACGCTTTAAATCGTGACCAGGGTCGTTAGATGTATATCGCACAGTCGTAAAAGACGGCTGATGATCTCACTGGGGTCACGTGGTACAAAATGACACGCAGATTGTATCGTGAAGGACAGAAAAAATGCACAACTGATGTTATTGTCCAGCTGGCGTTGGATTATGTGTAAACAGGAAGTATGCGTGAACAGTAATTCAAAGTAAAATGAGGGTGTGGCTTGTTTTTTTCCCCGCTGGGAATTGATTGGCCCCAAAAATTTAGGCGCTTCAAAACTTACAGTAACTGATTGTTGGAGGGGATTAATGCTTTGACTCCGCCCAAGCCATCTGACTGACATCATCAGAGAAAGTGTGCCATTCCAGCGGAAATACATTTGTAGATTTGCTTTAAAGCTTACGAGGGAACATGCATTAAAAGCATTTGATGATCAATAAATCATTCATAATTGCAATACTTAGAAAAAACATTCACAACATTGCAATATTCAGAAAAAAGTATATTTTGATTTTCATATTGACTAATCATACAAAACTAATTGTGTTAATATATTCCGAACGCGTCTATTACTCATTTAAATTCTCTGTTTACAAAGCCACAGATAAACTGCCTGTAACTGAATACCTGGACATTAGCTGACCCTGAAACTAACCAGCCCATCTTCACTTACCCCGTCCTGCATTTTTATCATCAGCCAGCAATGATGGTCCATTAACACACTACAGCACTGCCTGAACGCATGACAGGGGTGTTTCTCCTCTATTATCTCGCTCATATCACAGCCCAGCTGCTGCGAGTCTGAGCAAATGCATTTCTGAATAAGAGGAATTAGAGAGTAAATGAGACACTTAATTGGAAAGTCTAAGTTGCAAACTCTGTGTCTCTTGGTTGGTTATCTTTTTTTTGTTTATCTGTCTATCGCTGTGTCTCTGGCTTTCGTGCAGTCGTTTATCTGTCTCTCTCACTCCTTCTCTCCTTCTTTCTGCATCTTCATCACTCTGTTGTCATGGTTTTTCTTTCTGCCTTTTGTTGAAATTGCAATTCTGCAGTAATTTCTGCAGTATGTTGCATGTGTGCTTGCACAGATCGCAAATTTCCTGCATGCATGGAATATCGTACCTGGGTGACATAATAAATAAATACTGTATCCCATAATGCAATGCACTGTTTTTTAAGCAGTTTTGTTTTCAAAGGCGATAACTGGATTCCATTAACAGTACATACAGTGTGATAAGGTCATGTGACCACAGTGCAACATACTAGCTGATGAAATAAAGTCTGTTTATTAAACAACAGAAGATAACACGCAGTATGTTTTCATCAGTATTCAGTAACTTTGTATTCCTTGCTAACATAGTTAATGTGCCAGATTCGTACCTTCGTTCCCATGAGCACAACAGCTCCTGTGTCCGGCCTGTTCTGCCACAGCTCTGACAGTAGCTCTGTTTTTGTTTCAGAGATTCGAGTGAGCTCTCGGGCCATGTTCAGTGCTTCGTTTGGTGCAGTGAGATCGCTGAATTCCAAATGCGAAACCGGCGGTTCCATTACACCATAAACATAAAATGAAATATTCATCCCCTGTCTCAGACTATCTAAGTTATATAGATAGTCTGAGACTATATAATACGGTGCACAGACGAGAACTGCGGTATTTCTCCTCAACACGCACATCACATACACCTCTCTCTCTTTTTTTTCCCACTCGCTCCCACTCTCTCTCGCTCTCTTACACACAAAATCCATCCAAACTTTACAAACCGTTTCAGTCACACCCTCCAAACTCTGAATAGACACCCGTCCCTCACTCGGCGCATCCTGTTTCCCCTGATGTCCTCTGGGGGGCGCTCTAACTATAAAAACAAAGAGCCTGGAGGGAACGTTGTGACTGACTGAAGGTCTAATTTTTCCATGCATTTCAACAAAGGCTGAGCAGCCCTGCCAATTCCCTCTGGTGCGGCGACTCATTTGGTTTGATGCGAGCCACAGAAACAGATGCATTATTTATAAAACTACTTTCCTGACTGATCAAACACCAGCACGTAATATTTGTTTGAGCCGCTGGACTTTGGGTGATGCTGGCGTGATGATGCGTGTGTATTATTGCCAGTGTAATGAAGATGAACTGTGGGACCATCTCATAACATAAAAACAAGTTATTTTTTTCTGCCAGTCTTGTTATGCTTTCAGAATAGGTGTAGAATATTTATGTTTGAATGAGTCTGTCTGTATGTGAGCGTGTATTTGTACTGTATGTGGGATATGAGTATGGCAGAATTTGGCCAATTGTTATTTGGTGTACAATGACTATGCGGTAATTTAAAGCATGCTAGGAAATAGTGTTTCTTCCACTGTAGTCCAATGAAATAAACCGATTAAATATAACGATCTTTATACATTGAATAATACATTTACGTTTACATAAAGTACAGAATTAGAAATTAGAAATTATTAATTTAATTTGAATTACTATTATTATTACGATTAATAATTCTGTCTACTGTTTGCCACCTCAATTCAATTTTATTTATAACAATTATAAATTATGAAAGTACACATTTACTGCCCTGAATGGTGGTTGAAATGTGGCAGAAACAATATATAGTACAAATATGTATATGTATATATAGAACATAAGTATATATATGTACTATATATTGTTTCTGCCACATTCCAACCACCATTCATGGCTGTAAATTTGTACTACTCAATCTCCTCTATGATAGAGTTGGGTATGTTGAGTTTTTATTTCCCCACCTTCTTCACAACACTATCTTGTTTCCAATCTTGTGTACTGCCCGTCTGCAAAGCTTCAAGTGTCTTCCGTGCAACACCGCAGACGTAAGTGAGTGTGTAGCCGTGTAATTGGCGGCCTCTATTTTGGACGACTTACGTGCAATCAGCCTCTCCTCGCTGTCTCTTTTATTTCAGCTGCTGAACTCCGAGCAGAGCTCTTTGATCCTGTGCGAGACCCTGATCGAGACGGTGTACGGCGAGCGCGGACAGGTGCTCAAGTCTAAGGAGCGGAAAGTCTTCCTCTTCGGTGACATGCTCATCTGTGCCAACGTCAATGTCAAGTATGTGTCCAAGGTTGATCGTCTTTCTCTGCGTCCCCCCGTCCCCCCTGGCTGCGGTGACAGATTACCGTTCCTCTGATGGTCTGAATACAGGCCTGGAAATGTTGTTGAAATATTGCATTGATGTTTCCCCGACATGCTGCAGCGAGCATGCGGGGTGGAAGCAGGCAGGGTCAAATGGGCCTTCATTATCTGCAAGCGAATGGCAGGGTTTTTAGCTACTCAGAGGGGAATTATCCACAAAGACCAGAGGAATAAAGGCCTCCTCTGGCCCATTGAAACAGATTACCTATGACAGCACCATTGATCACATCTCAGCGGTGCAAAAGGTAAACAGCTACGCTAAAAAGCCAGTACCAGTCCTGAATCTCAAAGCGTTCCAGCTAGTCATTCCATCACAGCACAGTAGGCTTCTGTTCTTCTAAAGCTTGCCTCTGAGTGCCCTTTAGAAGGTCCTAATGATGTGATTTCAATGCTGACCTTGTATTATAAGCATACGTGGTTAGGATTGTACTCCCCTAACATCTGGGGCTCCAGATACCCTCAGCTGATTGGTTAGATTTCCATCAAAAGCATTCTTTACTCTCGTGTGGATCCTATGATGTCATGTAAAAAATCCTCTCATCTTGTTCCTCTTGTCACCACCAGGGGGCCTCCTGACATCAGCAGTTTGGTTCCGGTGGGGCCCAAGTACACCATGAAATGGAGCGCCCCCTTGCAGCAGGTCCAGGTGGTCGAGGTCGGCCAGGAGGGCTCACAAAGCAAGGACGCCCTTTACCAGCTAGGAGGCGTGAAGCGTGCAACCGGGTCTTCAGGATCAGGTAACTGCAACCGTGTTATTACCTTTGTAACCTTCCCTTTGTATTTTCTAAACAATCAGATGCACTCTTGATGTAAGTCTTAAAGACATTTTCAATTAATTGACCGTTTTCTCGTGAGCAATGCTCCTTTTTACGGCCTCCTCCACAGTGGGTTTATCTCCAGCACAATAGAGAAGATCAACAAAGGCACACGGGCTGGGCAATCTTATTTCACTGTCTGATAGACCACAAACATATTCAGCGTGGTATCATTAGACTAGGCAGATTATTTTCTCTCCAATCCCAATCAGAGGGAGCGAGATCAGAGATTGAAACAGACCTAAATCTTCTTACAAAACATTATTGTTTTGGAGTTTGGCGTCAGGGAGGAAGACAGAGCGATTGTGGGGCACCATGATAAATATGCTGACGGAGCCCCAGGTACGAAGTGTTATCTTGATGTAAAGGTTTTTGCTGTTTAAGCCCTTTGCTTACTAGCTAAAATATTAATGGTGTTGTCTCAGGAACATCCATGTTGTGTTGTGCACACAGGGGAGGCAGGAAATGAGATGGCAGAAGATGTTTAATGTTGGGCCCGGGCCGACAGCTCACGGGCGAGTTTTCAAAAGGCCACTTTTATCTCTCCTCCTTTTTTATTTTTATTTTCTCTCTCATGGGGTCTCGTGCACTAGAAATTGCACCCAAGTTGCACGCTTATAATAAATTATGACGACCATTCTGAACGGCCATTTTTCTAAGCCAAAAGCTGCCGTTATTGTCGAAAAACATCTGTTTTTCTTTCGTTTGAAATCCTTACGCCGTTTGGTCTTACAGATAATTACTTTTCGTAAGCAAATGAAAATGAAATGCTTTAAAAGTGTTCTGAAAAACAGTTTTAAAAAGCAGTTTTATTTTAAATAAATCTTAGTTTAATTAAACTGAAAGCGATTATGCCGATATTTTGTGCACCGGTAAACAAGTGTATGATATTCTTAATTAAATGAAACATCACTTAATCCTGTAATACACGTCTTTTAATTTCTTCTCTATTACAAAACAGATCAAACAAATGGGTAGTATAACAACACTAGCACTAACCAGTAAAAGATATTGGTTTATAAATGTTCTTTGAAAAGTTCCTGATAATTATTAAAGGTTTTTATTAAAGCATAGCATTGTGTGTTTGCAGGTGTAGCTGGTTTAATTTGTTTCAGCTGGAAAATCTGCAGATTTAGGCTTTATTTTTATGCATTATTTATACAGAGAGGCTCAGCTGCAGCGCAGTTGCACTTGTGCAATTTCACAACATTAAGCGTCATTTATACAATTTGGAACGCATTGATTGCAATGCCTCCCCTCTCTTCCTGCTAGTTAATATCTCTACAGTAACTCCCCTCTCGGTTTCCTGCATGCTCTCTGGTCCTCTCTCTCTCTCTCTCTCTCTCTTTCCCTCGCCCTGTTCACTGCTCTGTTTGCGCTGTTAGCACGCACTTCTTGTTATGTAACGCTAAGCCACCACTTTAATCACAGTTTTCCAGACACCTTTGCTGTAGTCTGCTCTGCTGTCTCGGAATGAACGCCTTTCTCCGTCTCCAGCTATTTATAGCTCCATTCTGCCATCACCTCGCCTGGCCCGCATCACATCTCTTCTCCCTTGTGATGTCATTCCGTGGGGCTTCACGCCCAAATCATATCCCATGCTCCCCCAGCTTACCTTAAAATGGACTCATTTTTCTTCTCCTGCAGGTCCCAGTCCCCTAATTTATTGATGGAATAGACCGGCCTCGCGGCGTTAGGCCCTCTGCCGCTGCCACCAGAAAGCATCATAAAGATATAAAGTTCTTTTTTCTGTTTCGCCCTCAGCTGGGCTGGCGCTGGGCGTCTCGCGTCGTGGTCCCTTGAAATCGTTACAGATTTATTTCCTCAGCATCCGTGCACATCTGCTCTCTGGAATTATTAAAATTAAAAAAGGGGATGCACTGGGGAGTGCGCTGACATTTTGGAATTTTAAAATTTTGGAATACCAATTTAAATGATAATATTGCTTTAATTAAAGTAGTACTTCAAATCCATAAGTTTTTTTGGGTGTGAAATGAACAGAAATCAAGTATTGAGCACGTACATGATGGATCAGTGCTCAGCACTATTTTCTTACCTTAATTTTACAATGTTAAGTTTATAATATTGATTTATAGTTTCACCTGTCAGGTCTGATTTCCCAGGAAATGTCAGTTTGGCTTTATTTGACTTACGTAATGAAATGTATGTAAAGTAACCTGCAGTTTCATGTTTTAAACAGAGGTGGCAACAGAGAGGTGAAAGTTCTTGTAGCTTTAAAAAATATGATGATTATTGTTATAATATTACAGGTATTTATTTGGAATTAATAGTTATTTCAAAACAAAGGCTGATTTCATGTTAGCTGTTTTGCTTTTCAGCCCCCATGTGTCCAGAATTTTTTGTTTTATTTTCAGCCAAGATTGTTTTTCTTCATAGATTTTTTTTATACTATGAAAAACAATGTGGCAGAAGGCTCCCTGCTTAACATTGTACGTGTAAAGCACGTTGGCTTTGATGTCAGTTAAAGAACAAAACTCTGACTGCAGAATCCAACTTTAAATGTCCTTCTGGCAAGAGCTTTGTTGACTTTGGGCTTGGATGCTTGCGTCGTGTCTGCACAGGCCTCTGTTGGCAGTTGCCCAGCGTGTGTTTGTGTGCATATGACATTGCGAGAGAGAGTCTAGTCAAAAATGCCAGATTACCGTACTGTAGTGTGAAAACCAGATCTCGGCACGCCAACCGGATTAGTCTGGATTACAAGTCAGCACATACAACTGGGACCAAGGCGGGCCACGAGCCCACAGACCTGCAGGCCTGCCCGGGGCCTCGCCACGGCAACCAGGAGAGCGGGCGGAGCCTGCCAGCATGTGATGTTGTGGCCCGCTGTGCCTTTTTTATTCAAATTTGTCTGCTATTGATCAAGCTGAGCCAGTGACAGATGTCTCTGTGGCTGCACGAGTTGAAGATCCTATTAAATTTCTAAAGGTTAGCGGGAGAGAGAGAGATGAGTTGAGTTGTACCAGCGAGGTGACTTGAAAACGAGATAGACAATGTGAGACAGGAAGACAGATACAGACAGGTGTAGAGAGAGAGACAGAGAAGAATGGCCTGTCAGAGACAGAATGCTAGATGGATGGAGGGGGAGGAAGTCTTTCCTGTGAGGGTCTGTTAGGGAATTTTTCAGGCATCTGATATGTGAATTAACATTGATTAAGTCAGTTCAGTATTGCAGTGGATTATATTATCAGTTTTTTTGGCTGATAATTAGGCTCCAGTGCACTTCTGATCTATTCAACATTTGTCAGTGTTGGAAATGAACTGAGCAAATCTCCAGACTGTGAGTAATATAAACATTTGTACAGTGATGATACATTTGATACATTTGAATGAAGGGCAGAATTTTTTCTTATACTTGAGGAACTCAGATTTAGGTCAAATTTACATGTGACCCTATCTTGCATTTTTTTTTTAAATAATTTTGATTTCATATTTTGGCCCTTTATTTGTTGGGTTTAGCACACGCAGCCATTTCTAGCAATGGGTAATATTTAAGAAGGACAGCTTTTAACATTATATGCATTTAAGTTATTCATGGTATGTAAATTGATTTACAAAAAAAATTTATGTTTTATTACTTACTTTAATACCTTAAAGCTGCATTCCTCTTCAGCCTCTCTATCGCCATCTCTGTTCAGAACAGAACATTGCAGGTTGTTTGTAGGTATTTTTTTAATGTGGATGGCAGATTTAAATTGTAAACAACTGCTGTAAAATAAGAGCCCCACAATTCCAGCACCCACATTTGCTATTTAGATCTTTCTGGTATAGACATGTCATTAACACAAGTCAAAGTGACATAAGGAGCTCGTTTTGAACACTGATCTGTTATGTACTTGCTAAAGAACCGATTTTTGTTAACTTTTTTTATGTGAAAAAAATGAACAGAGACCAGGTTTATCTTTTGCTTAAAGTCTTAAAGTCCCTCTCCTGTGTTTGAAAGACCCTTCAGCAGTATTTCTGAAAAGAGTTCAGCAAACGCCATCACCCACCCCTCACACAGGTCACCTGATTATGTTGAGGTGCTGAAAGGCCAGTCAGTCCTGCGGCCGCCTCATCCAGTTCCGGGATTTAATTATACTTCTCATTCCTGGGCTCTCTGTCGGCCGCATGGAGCCGATTCACCCGACAATCGATTCTGCAGCCAGAGATCTGAGACCGCAACAAAAAAGTGGAATGGGGATTCAAATCGATGGTACATTTCGCGTCTAATGAGACACCTGTGTTGTTTTCGTCACCCTCAGAGGGCTTCATATTTCCGAATGGCTTAATTTTTATACTCTGCTACTTCCCCCTACAGCAATATCCTCTGTGGCTCCACAAACAATATGAGATTGATTTATCTGCTCTATTGATTCTTTTTGTTAGTGGCGCTACTAGGGAGTATCGACGAATGAAAGTTTTGTCATATGCCCGAAGTCTTTAAAAGTTAAGGCCTTTGATTTTGTTTGGATACATTTGCATTAGAGGAAGTTTTTAGGGGAAGACTGAGTGTCCAGACCACAGTGGGTTTGTCTCCACTCTATAGATTACTGAGGTCGGGTATCATTCTTAAATGCACCTTCTATGTCGTTATAGACCACTATACAGGGCGCTAAATCGATCATTTGAAACGGAGCAATGTGCATTGTATCTGTAATGGTAAAGTGGTTACTTTATATCAAAGTATAACTGGCCACGTCTCAACTAGATGTTTAAATGATTCAGCATTTTAAAATACCATCTCAGCTCTCAAGGTCCAGAGGTCGTACACTGATAATGCCTGCTGTGAAATCTCTGTACTGTATTGGATAAGTAAAATGGTTGTTTGATTGACAGGAAGCATCGTTCTGGGCCCGCCCCGTTTATACCAGGAACTGCACGAGTTACAACATGATCTGTCTGTGGTGGAGCAGGTCACCCAGCTTGTGGGGACTTTACAAGGAACATACCAGGTAAACACTGATCTGTGGTGTCTCAATGTACCGGTATTGAGAATAACTGTGATGTTAATAACCATGATTGTTGTTATGGTGTTAATACTAAACATGATAATGTCATGGATAATTCAACACTAGTATCAGGTTGACACCCCAACACAGTAGGTGGTGCTATTGCACCTGTTTAACATTTTGCCTTTAGAGCCACAATGTTTATAAACTCTTTCTCTCTGCCTCCCTAAAAGTGTTTTAAGTGATTCATGGGCCTGAAAAAAAAAAGATACAAGATTAATGATAAATTTGACTGATAGAATATAATTGTTTAGTCTATTTTTTGCAAATATTGTGATAATATCATTACCATGAATTCTTTTGACCATGATAATTGTGAAGTGAAAATCTGATATTGTGACAGTCCTAGTTCACGCACAGACTGTACAAATAAGATCTGCTTCACTTGTGAATAAATGAACTGGCAAAATGAGCAGAATTGTAATTCAGTACAAAAAAAAAACGCTGCAAAAATGATATAAAAAGAACAAAGTTGTGAGAAAGATCAAGGTAGAATATATTAAGCAACACAAGCGGTATTAGTCACATATGCTGAAGCCATCTGGGTAGGGAAGCCTTTGGGTAAAAGCTCTTTCAGCGTCATTAAATTATGATCAAAGTTCAGCAACCAAAGACGTAGATCATCAATTGATTATCACGGCAACCGCTTGATAGACGGATGACAACATGGCAGAACCTTCGCGATCTGATCCGCAGTCAGTGTTCAGATGGGAGATGGTTCTGAGCAGCGTGTCTGAACAGCACAAGGCTGCGCTGGAATCAGGACAGCTCCCATGATGCCTAACAAACGCTGAACCGCCAGAAACCGCTAAGGTTGGTTGTCGCACCTCCGAGCGCGTGTTGAAGGAACATTAGAGCCTGTCTTGCCCGTTTTTTTGATTGTAACTGTGTGATTGGCCTCATTTCAAATCGTTCTCGCTCACGATCCAATTAAAACCTCAGTGATTTTGGAGATGTGTTCCGTTTGTATTTTGCTTATGAGAATGACTTTATGAAAGGATAAAAACGTTATGATGACCCTTTGTTGGCCAAAACCAAGCAACTATAGCAATAAAAACAATGTTGATGCATTTTATGCGTAATACATGTCAACGTGGGTTAGATTTGTCTTTCTTTGCTGTGTTTGTAGAATCTAAACACCACGGTTGCCCAGGACTGGTGTTTGGCACTGCAGAGGCTCATACGCATCAAAGAGGATCAAATTCAGAGTGCCAACAAGTGCCGTTTGCGACTGCAGGTCCCTGGCCAACCGGACAAGTAAGTAACTGTAACAGGACAACAGCTTCTGAACTAATGCTAACGGTGCAGTTTGTGTGATTGTTCTGCAGAAATGTGCAGTGCATGAAAAAAAGAACTTGGAACGAAATGCAAAAAGTACCAGTAATGGTATTTGTTATTTGTGACAGCCTTCCCTAATCAAAAATTGTGATAGATTGAGTTATTCTCTTGATAGATTATGGTGTTCTGTCATTAGGAATTTAGGCAGGGAGACGTGTTGCTTAATGGCTTTTTAGACCCAAACAGGACAAAACTATTTTGGTCTATGTCTGTTTTGAATTTGTGCTTAGACGAAACACTGTATGAATTTTTAAAGGTTAGTACTGTTTCAAGTGAAACACTAACTTTCACACTAACTTGAAACACTAACGTTTTTTAAGTTTAATTTTTAAAACACTAACTATATGTAAGCTTCTAGTAATTTTTAGGTAAAATCATTGTTTTTATTTAGCGTTGATGCTTGCTTTGCCATGTTAGCTGACCTGAGTTGAAAGCTTAATAACTTTGAGCTAGTAGATAAGTTGTGAAACATGTCTTCTGTTTTTAGTCATGCAGTCTTGCATACCTCATCTTATGCAGGTTTTCCCGAGCGCAGCTGAAACGAAATGGCAGCTAACAAACACGCTGATGTTCATGTGCAACAACGTTAAGATGATGGAAGAGCCCGGCGCCATGTTAATTTCCCTTAATGAAAGCGCATTACCCAACTTTATTTGCGGTGCCCGTTAAAAGCCGGCCCCTCGTCACCTTTAACGAAACTGAGCAGCAAATTACAAGTCTAATAGCATGACGGGAAATCATTAAACGATCGTTCTCGGATTCAGGAGCTCAAGGAATGCTAGCGGTACGTTACGTAGCCCTTTCAGTCTGGGAAGTGCTACATTATGGCTCGTCATAGAGCTTATTCAATTCATTTAACTTAGTCTTGGAGTTGCTGTTTCCCATTTGGAGCAGCAGTGTCATTTCTCTGACGCGCAGACAGGCCCTTTAATGCTCTCTTATTATGTCACATTAAGAGCGGGTGAATGTAAATGTGTCAGGGAGGAGGCCGTGCATTTTTCACAGCGCTGTGCACCTGAATGTGCTTATCGTAATGATGCAGTGAGAGCGGAAACTTCACTCACTGAATCGGCCGTGGAAACGGGGGAAATGAAGACAGATTAGTGGAGGGTGCATGTAGGCAAAGAGCTGAGGAAAGGGGGGGGGCAGTTTTAAAGGGACAGGACAGATTTTCATGTCTGTTAAAGCCTGTGTCATATGGTCATATGTATTTAAAGCGACATAAGGGTGAGTAAATTATGGCAATTTTTTTGTGTTTTTGAGTGAACCATTTTTAAAAAGCAGCTAACGTTTAAGGCAGCTTTAAAATACAACTTTACTAATAAAAGTCTTCAACGTTTGTGTAAATGTTTAAAGAAATGAAGACAAATGCCATGCTAGCTTAGAGGTGCTTTTCTTAAGAGTCTGATTTTCCTCCTCAGCTCAGGGAAGAGACTCTGCAGTTTGTTTAATCTCTCTGTGCTTTCTCAACCTAATGTGACAGCCCAGTCGGTCGGAAGTGGCACGGTCCTCCTGCAGAGCTCCCAATATCTGTCAATGCCCTATTCTTCAGACCTCCTCGTCTGGCTCGTGTTCTGCAGAACCCGCCAGAACAATCTGCTCGGTCAGATGTTCACCAGAACCGCTGTCCTGTCTCTAAAACAGATGTCACACACTCATAATTTTTCACAGCCACCGTGAGCCAGCAATGATGTCACAGTGTGTTGAGGTCATCGGTGACAAACTAGACGTACGTTAGAATTGCAGTGTTGTGAGTTGAGACACTAGGCACAGATGAGGTGACAGGCTTCACGGACATTTATTTGAAATAAAATGAGCATAAGACCTTTAAAATGGAAAATAAAGTGTCTTGTGGGATTGGTGCAGTAAGTAATCGGGATGTGGTGTCGTTATAACTGGACATCATAAACGTGGGTGAGGGTGTCAGTCAGGGCCAAGTGTGGGCAACTGTGCTTCTAAATGAACTGGCTAGAGGGCAACAGGGTGTCATGTGGGCATGAGGGTCAGGGAGAATGTGATGTGAGAACCCAAGTAGTTTCCACACAGATTAGAGGTTAAAGGTCTATGAATAAAATAGAATAGAATAGCGGTCAGTCATGGTGCTTGAGTGGCTGTGTGTAATCGAATCCAGCTCGCAACATTTTCAGATTTTTGTTACCTCTTCTCGTCCCATCATTTCCAGTCTTGGTTTACCTCTCTCTCCCTGCACCATTTCCTGGTTTATTTTCCCTCTCTATCCCCATCATTTCCAGATTTTGTTTCCTTTTGTCTCTGCAATATTTCCTTATTTTGTTTCCCCCTTTCTCCCCATTGTTTCCTGATTGTGTTTCCTCCTCTCTGTCTCTCTCCGTCCCTTACAGATTTTGTTTCCCCCATTCTCCCCATAAAAAGGCAAAAATAGCCGTATGAGGAAACAGAAGATAAAGCTTTGAACACAAAAAGGAAAATAAGTTTAAGCCCGTATTTCTCCCACTTGCTCTCTTTGAAACGCATACGCAAATCCCTCCGCCCCCCCCAACCACCTTCTCTTTAACACACGCATACAGACGCAGAGAGAGAGACGGTGCCCAGCATGCGTCCCCTGTTTTCTGTTTTTCACCTGCTGTTAGTCTAGAAGCCTTTTCTAGCATCAGACAAACACCTCACAGCAAGCAGCAAATGGGACAGAGACACACGTGGAATTTCAAAGAGCCTCACATTCAGGAAACAGAATAATTAACGTCATCCATTCACTTGCTACAAATCCGTGCGTGTGTCTACGTGCCGCGCCTGTTAGGCAGTGACAAAAACATGGCAGTCTGATTGAGAATGAAAAATTAATACTGTATACACACAGATGGGAGAGCAGACAGGTTTCAGTGCTCGAATATTGTCTCTTGGTTTACAGCGGTCTGTTTTTTTGGGGGGGTTTTGCATAGTACTTGTTTTTTTAGTATTTTGTACAGTATTGGTAAAAAAAGTTAACAGACAGTATTTTTATTTTTTTCAAAGAATCTCACGTTGAATTAAAACGGATGTCCAGGGCAGCTGAAGTGATCTTGGACTAATGGCCCCCATTTCACATATAAATGCTCTGAATGCACTTCCTGTTTGATTTTTGTCTCCTCCAATCAGCACGGAGAAGAGCGGCGCATTCTGCGCTGCATCTCTTCTGCATCTGTCCTGTCATTCTGCATTAGTGTCACACGCATGCCACAGCACTGACCTGCAGCCATAAATCAGCTAGTTTCTCGCTCTCCGCCCTGCCCTCTCCGCTCAGAGTCGGCCGCCTCTACCGCTTCTTCATTCAGCCCGCACATACGCGCACAAACTCACACGCCCTCTCGCAGCCTCCCAGCTTTTCAATCAGCCAGTCGGCGGAACCCGGAGCCGCTCCGTTTATCGTGTTTAGACCGATGTGGGTGCCCGGCTTTATCCCGGGAATCAAATTAAGCATGGAGCGCACTTACTCTACCCTCAACAACCTGCCTTCCCCCTTTTCCACCTCTTTATACTTTACTTTTTCTTTTTGTATATATATGTGTGTGTGTGTGTTTGTGTGTGAAACCTTTGTGCTGAGAGAAAAAAATCTGTGACTTGTTGTTGCATTTTCCATTCTGGGAAGGAGACAAACATCACCTGAAATTTCACTCGGAATCTGGTTCCTTTATCTCGGAGTGTATTCGAAGGTTTGGGTTCATTCTTCCATATCTGTCTCTTTGCACTTCACACTCTCTCTTTCCGTCTCTCTTTCTCCCCCGGGCTGCTAGGAATGAATGCAGAGCAGGCGCAGGCTGCCAGCATGACAGTAGCCAAGTCAGACGTCCTGGTATTCTCCAGTCAATTACCTTCTAATGATGTTTGAATGTGAATTGCTTTCCGTGTCCCTGAGCCTGTGCTGAGAGTCCCTCTTTAGCAGACACGTGCTAGAAATGAAGTCAGAGTATTTTTACAAGTGTCGAACGGGTACGTGACTCTGTGAAGGTCTGGGCGGTGGTTTAGGAAGAAGAAACATGCTTCGCAAGAACAGAACTGCCTGTGACGAGTGTATCAGATGTATTAATAGACGTCTATTAGGTTAAAAATGAATTTGGTTCAAACTGATTGGCTTAAATTTGTGTGTTATATGATTAACGTTTACAAATGCTAAATTAAAAATTTATTTAGAATTTTTGGAGGACTTGCTAGGTGATGTAACTGTCTAGGGATTGTAAAGTCTGAAAGGGTAAAATATTTGGCAAGATCTTTATTGTATCTTATGAAATTAAGGTAGTGCAGCTATTTAAAAAAACAATAGCAACATGTACTGTAACCACTTTCAGGTTGACATTATGTTGTCATGTGACAGGAAACCATCAATCAAAAAGGAGCCATTTAGACTTTCATAACTGTGTCTGTAGGTCATAAAATATTTACATTTACATTCATATTTATGCATTTGGCAGATGCTTTTGTCCCAAGTGACAGTTATACATTGTCTATTCCAGTTATATATTTGATCAGCATGTGTGTCCTGGGAAAAGAACACGCGCAACAGAACACACAATAGAACATACGTGTGTATATATACATATATATGTTTGTTTGTGTGTGTGTGTGTGTGTGTGTGTGTGTAT
>JAZGTK010010768.1:0-16143 GCA_036877625.1 Ambastaia sidthimunki | reverse complement strand
ATCTCTGTGTGGGTCTCTCAGTCCAACAGCTTCTCAAGGTAGAAATGCACAACACTAATAAATGTTTTCAGTAACGAGTTTAATGAGTTTTATCTTCTTTTTGTGACACTTTGCAAAAACATTCTCGTCGCATTTTTGTTAATATAGTGCTAGGACTGTGTTTGTTAATAATGACGAGAAACTGGTACGAGAATGACGTTGTGATTTAACACAAGGTGTCCTCTTCGGATGTTGCGACATGGACCAACCCACAACATGTAATGGTTCAGTCCACAGCACATATAAGTGAGTGCAGCTGTGTGTGAAATAGACTTGTACAAATTAAAGACGTTTTTGCAAGAGAGAAACTAGAGCAGCGTTTACTGTAACAATGTTGCAACTGAAAGCAGATGAGGAAGAGTTTATTGACAAACATTCAAAGTTCTCTCTTGGTTCAGCTCTGTCTCTATTCACCAAATTATATCCGGATAGCGCTACGAACCGGATCGGGACCATTTTAAAATCCAGAAAGAAAAAGTTCAGCATTTCCTCAGGTGATCGCACGTATACGGTCTTATATTTGGGAAACTCTACCACCATTCAGTCAAAAGGAGAGGGATGTATGGACGTGGCCATCAGGAAGGTCTGGAATAAAAGCGAGATGGGCAGAAACGGCAACAAAATGCGTCTGACCATCAGCGCTGAGGGAATACGCATGACAGACTCCGACGAGAAGTCAAAGAAACCAGGACATCTGTATTTACTTCACCGCATCACTTACTGCGTGGCCGATCCGAGGCTTCCCAAGATCTTTGCGTGGATTTACAGACACGAAATCAAGCATAAAGCGGTGATGCTGAGATGTCACGTGGTTCTGGTCTCTAAAGCTGAGAAGGCAAAAGCGATGGCACTTTTGCTCTATGAGACCTCAAGGGCAGCTCTGAGCGAGTTTCAGAGACTCAAACGAAGAGCAGACGCCAAACATCAGCAACAGATCCTGATAGGAGATCAAATTATTCCTCTGCCAAAGAGGAAGAAGATGATGAACACGTACAAACCTCCAGTGGAGCGCAGCAGAAGCGCTCCTAAACTCCACTCCATCATTGAAGACTTGATCGGGGAGAGAGAGGAGGAGAGGGCCGTGCTATTCGACGAGTTTCTGGATAATGACTGTTTCGAGGACAGCAAAGACGAGTTATGTGTCATAATCAATGAACTTGGAGAACTGTGCATTGGAAATGATATGAAGTCTTTGAAATCGGACCTGCGAGTTTCTCGTCTGCTGTGTGGTGAGAGCACAGGCAGTGAATCATCCATTGACAGTAATATAGAGTTGAGTTCTGGAACTGATTCTGATGAGTTTACAGATGATAAACCTGCAGAAACGACATACAGCTGATTCCCTTTGTCTGCGTTTTATAATCCTGTTTTATAATCTTTGCTATGCAAATGTTTAAAAAAGAAATAAAACTTAAATATTCTCTTATTCATTGATGCTGTATTACTAGCAGTAGCTTTGTGTTAAATGTATATATAGTACAGCTGAGTGATATTTGTCAATAAACAGGCGAGGTGGCAAACCTTTGTATGGATCTTTAATTACAAAGTTGGATGCTCTTGTTAGTATTTCTTATAAAATTATTTTCTGGTTTTCAATTCCTAAGGCAAAATGTGACACATACTTTACATCCTTGCTCATGCATATTTATTCACATTATCACATGTTGGATTATAGTCCATCCTTGTGTACATTGTCCTACCATAAAAAACAGAGCAGATCACAATTTCTTCTTACTGTCTTGTGATGCAGTAACACTTTGATATAACTGGTCACACCTACCAGCATGATAGTAATAACAACAAAGTGTTCCAATGCGTAAAATTACAAAGCAAAATGAAGTTTGCAGGCTGATTTAGACACTGAAGTGATCTCTGAATGGAAAATGTGTGATGGTATCTATTGTACTCAGGTCTGTGTTTACTGGTGAGGAAATACCAAGAGCACGGTTAATATCCTGAACCACACAAACAAGATTTCTTCACATACCTAACAGGACCTAACAGTAAACAAATATATGAATGTAAATATATTAGCAATATATATATATACACACACACACACAAACACACAAAATGTAAACATAGTTTATGCGGACACTTCCTGTGTCCAACTGGCTTAAACATACAAAATGGTGAATTTTTTTTTAAATTAAAAATTCCCAAAAGTTTTCGGTGAGGGTTAGGGTTAAAACCATTACATCTATGAAGTTACATCACACTACTTGTCAAAAGTTTAGGATGAAAATGTTTCCTGAAATGTTTCTTATAATTATAAGTCTTTTAATCTGAAGGCATTTTCTTAAATATCTGAAATTAGTTCCCTTTTGAGGGAACTCAACAGTGCGTCTTGTTTGACCCTATGGAATGCACATCAGGCACCCACACTCTCCCCGTGTTCAAGCGGGATGATACAGGCAACTTTTCCAACTTCTGGCTGGCAACATGGATGACATGTTGGATGGTAGCAGCTAGCGATGAGCGATGTCTCATGTTCTACTGCTGTCTTCAGGGTTGTTTAACACATGGCTTATGGGCCATTATTGCTAAACCTTTACGCAGCTGACTCAGTGGCATGTGTCGTTGGCATGCCGACACTAACTTGGGAGACTGGGTTTTGAGTCCAAATACCTCCCTGTGTGTCTAGTGTGAGCTTTTTAAGTAGACCATACATTTGAAGCGTGGCCTAAGGGAGTTTCTTAGGTGTTATTGTGTTCTTCCTATGGTGATTGTATCTCAACACAAACCACGTGGAAGTAGATTTTCCTAAAAATGCAGGGATAGTTTTAAGGATGATTTTGGAAAAAAACCTATGTACCAGCTTCTCAGATACAATTTTGATCCATTAATCCTAGAAGACATGTGCCTAATTGTTCATTACAAAGTGACGGATGTTCCCCACATTGACACAAAATTACAATGTTAATTTGATGTTTTAGATCATTGTCCTGCTTAAAAATGAAGTCAGACTCCAGGTGTTTTTAATTTTTTTTTGTTTTGTGAATTTATCTAGAGAAGTTCTGATGCATATTTTATTAAGAGATTTTACACACTGTAAGGTTGAATGTGATTGGAAGACTAGATTCAAAGTGAAATTTAACCAAAAAGTTTGTAATTTTCACAACATTATTATAAACTGTAAATAAGAACATTTAGGAGCCGTTCAACAACAAATATGCTAATATTGCTTTCACCACACAATAAACTCTGACCCAGTAGTGAATATATTGCCATCAGTGTATGTACACCACTAGACTCTATGTTCAATATCAGGCCAGTTCAGTCATTTTTGTTGTGTGCAGGTATCTTCTAGGCCAGCTAATGACAGAGATGGAATTTTGTTTTTCTGAGGCAAGCACTCTGTCCATCTGGGGCTTCCTGTCCGTCTGGGGCTTTGTTTCAACTTCCTCATGTCAAGTGTAGCTGTGCTATTCAGACAGTCTTCAAATGCACTCACACTTGCAGGCATGCAAACATGTTTACTAGTCCTTCTCTATTCTCATGTGAATCTGTACACAGATACTGTAAAAACATGCATATAAGAACCCAGCATTAAGAAGCAGGAGTTATTAAACAACTACCTATAAGATATTACACTGTTTCATAATGTATCATTAACCTTCCTAATATACAATCAAACAAACAACAAACGTTTGTACATCATGTTCTTTTTATATCAACACAAGAACAGCAGTGACTCTGTCAAGAGCTATTGATCCATGTTTATTGGATGTCACGTGGAATGCACATGCATTATATATGTGCTGGTTGGCCATCGATGTGCTCATCATGGGTGATCTGTGCTATGTGCCCGTAATTGATTTTCAGCTGCTGAAAGAGGAGAATGAGGGAAAATCACAGCCAATAAACAATCTGTAAAAATAAACTTGATGTGTTTAGCCTTAATTGAAGAGCCTGAGGCAGTTGACACCTCTTGATACTTTGTTAGAGAAACCTCACTGGCAACAGGAACATATTCTGGAGTCTTAATCTTGCTACATGGTCTTGTAAATAGCACAGCTGAAAGTCCAAATATACCTTTTAATTTCAAAACATATTACAAATCATATTACAAAACATAGTTAGTGGAAAAAAATACATTTTAGATACACATGAAAATGTGTGTGTTTCCAAATTAAGTAATTAGGTTTTACAAATTTTAGGTGAGTGGATCCACCCTTAAAACTATGAAGCAGATTTATTTTAAATAAATCTCTGGCAAAAAGCTACCTATCATTTTCAATTAAATTCTTGCTACAATGCATTTGTAGTATTTATAGTACACAAGTATTTTATTTTTATGTTAATGATAACTATCACAAATAAATGTATTTACAATAGATTTATAAATATATATTTAAAATATATATATATGTATATATAAATATATTTAATTTATATTTTATATATTTGCCAAATTTTTTGTATATTAAAAATATTTAGTTAATTTGGTTAATTTAATAAAAAGGTGTTTATTGCAAAACTGTAAAATTGCTTTCTATATTCAGTTGATGTCTGTCACAAAGGGATATAGTATTAAAACTGTTTCGGCCCTTTATAATAAACAAACAAAACACAGAACTCTTGTTTTTCTGGATTTTTTGGAAATTTCGGTATGTAACTTATCCTGCACTATTTGTCGTACACCCATGAATGAGGGGTCAAATCGACCAGCTTATTCATGAGAGGTGTGCTATGACTTTCTTAACGATAGGGTGCAGAATATTTTTGTGCGTATGAAAAAATGGGTAAAACATTTCATAGACATTGGGCTGAATTTTGTAACGTTAGCTCCATATCAGAATGTCATAGAGACTTGGAGGTGGGGTCATATTGCTCGGCTTAGCAAGCAGCAACAAATGGTGACATTTCATCTTTATAGCCATGCCCTAGCAACAAGTTATAGTACCTTAGCAACCACTCTATTGACTTCCATTGATAAAGGTGGCATTAGAACATTATAGGGACAAGTGGCTGACCTTTTGTGATTTAGACTGGCAAGTAGTCTTTCATTATCATAATGGAAATTGTCCAGCCATGCCCTAGCAACCATTTAGAGCACCCTAGTAACCAACTTGAATTAGCCATATCTCAGCATCAGAACATCATATAGACATGGGGCAGTTGTGGCCTACTGGTTAGTGAGTAGTTGCTTGTAATCAGTAGGTTGCTGGTTTGATTCCAGTGCCGGCAGGTAGCAACTGAAGTATCCTTGAGCAAGGCACCTAACCCCCGATTGCTCCCCGGGTGCTGCAGTGATAGCTGCCCACTGCTCTGGGTGTGTGTGTGTTCATGACTTGTAGTGTGTGTTCACTCCTCACCAGTGATGGGTTAAATGCAGAGGTCACATTTTGGGTATGGGGTTACATGTCACTTTCACTTTTACATGGGAGTTGGTTATCTTGATTCAGACACACATTTGTTTATTAGTTTTACACTGTAAACTGTCTAGCTACACCCTAACAACCATGTGATGAAATGAATAAGTCATATCTCAGAATTACATTACATTTAGGCATTTAGCAAAAGCTTTTTTTCCCAAAACAACTTACAAGGTGAGGAAAACAATGAAGCATAAATCATTAGGAGGCAATAACATCAGCTATACACAGTTACAGTTACATTTCAATACTTGATAGAAATAATAGTTGTTGCGAGAGAGGAGTAAGGGTTCAATGTTAATGCTAAATCCAAATGGTTTTATTTATTTTAGAACATGTGGGTGATCTTGACTTGGCTGTCAGTGGCTGTAAGTGAGCTTTATGTATTGCCCTGGCAACTTTATAGCCACACCTTAGCAACCAATACATCTAAAAAAATCATAATAAATCGTGCTAGCCTCATGCTGCTCATACTAACATCATGCTAAATCATGTTAACATCATGCTAATTCATGTTAAAACATGCTAGCATTGTGTTAAATCATGTTAGAATCATTCTAATTCAATTCCTTCATTCCATCCGTATATGTTGCAAAGCTTCTTCATCAGGGAAGACTCGAACGCAGGATTCGTTCTGGGCAGCCAAAGGTTTGGATCAGGTGACTATATAATGCTTGGGCAGTTACGCTGGCAGATTGATCTCTGGTTGGCACTGCAAGAGCATACTTTGAAAATAAGTCGGTTATCACCAAAATGTAGGGATATCTGTCCTCTGGCCGCTCCAGTGAAAGATAGTCAACCCCAGCAATCTCAAAATGGATAAGTAGTAGTCATAGATACCAGGGGGGCCCTTATTTCTGGGCCAGTCTTTGCCAAAACACACTGCGGGCAGGTTGTGGCCCACTCCTACCACTGCGCCCAACCGAGCAGTTTCAAGGTGCACCAATGGGTTGTTGTCTGTAAACACAGTAAACTCAGCACCATACAGATAATCATTAAATTTCTCAGTAACTGCCCACTTTAAGGCTAGCAACTCCAATTTAAAAGAACTGTAATTTTGGTCATTCCGCTCTGTTGGTTGTAGGCTATGACTGCCATATGCAATTACCCTTTCTTGGCCATCCTGTACTTGGGCCAATATTGCCCCAGACCTTTCAAGCTGGCATTCGTGTACAACCTAAATGGTTGGGAAAAATCTGCATAAGCCAATATGGGTGCATTAAGTAGGGCTTCTCTTAATTGTTCAAAGGCTTGTTGGCACTGTTGTGACCAGTAGATGCAGGCAGTCTTTTCGTGGGTGGCAGTACCACACATCAAGGCATTCAAAGGTAGGGCTATTTTAGAAAAAGCAGGTATAAAGCGGCGATAATAACCAGCAAAACCAAGAAAGGATTTTACCTGCTTTACCGTCTGAGAGACAGGCCAATCCTTTACTGCTGTTGTGTTAGCTGGGTCGGTGGCCACACCCTGGGCAAGGCCCTCAACTCTGAAAAAATGCTTGGGGGGACTGGTCGATACCTTTCCCGGCTTGGAGGCGCTGACCCAGTTGGTATCTGGTGTTTCACAACACCAGTACAGCCAAAACCTTCATCATGGATGGCAAACACACTCACCCACTTCAGCAGCAGTTTAGTCATCTCCCCCTGCTGGTCAGGGGTCAGCCCATCTCCCTGCAAGGACAACACAGGATGTGGTGCAGTGGCTTCATCTCCCTCCATAGCCCCTATTCGCCTCACCTCTACCTCCACAACGTCTGTCGTCACGCTATGGAGGATGAGCTCTCGTTCCCCTTGAATGTCCGCCGTCACCACCTCAGTCACTTGAGCCAAGGGCTGACGTTGGGTTGTAATATGGTTAGGATTACACAGTCGACAGGGCACTGTGTAATCCTGTGTCCGCACTGTGTAATAAAAGCACTGTCAGATACCTGTGTCAACTGGGGTGGGATAATAATTGGAGGTTGTCATGGTAATTTCGCTATGCACTGATAAAGGGGGAGAGTGGGTCTGGTGGTAATCCGATGACATTCTGTAAACACTCGAGCCCACGTCTTAAAGGCGGACAGTCCCGGGTGATTCCCATGATATCAAGCGATTCAATGATATTCATGCCAAGTATACCTTTATCTGGCCCCAAACATCCATCATTTACAATAATCACACCCTTCCCCAAAATCTAGACACTCCCTACCATGCAGTCCACTAGAACATAGCCCACATATGGAATCTTCAAGCCCTTAGCTGCACGAAGAGTCAGCCAGGGGGCCTCATCCATGTTAGTCAAGCAGGTGCCTTCAAGATATTTCTTAAATAGGTGTTTACTAAGCAAAGTGACTTGTGAACCAGTATCAAGGACAAACGGTATAGATTTTCTATTCATTTTTATAAAAACATCAGGGCACTCACTAATCAAGGCAGACTTGTGCTGTACCATGGGCTCTTTATCCTCGGTGACTGCCCCAACTACTTGGCCCTTAGACGTAGGGGAATTTAAAAATCCCGCCGCCCAGATGGTCTTCCACCACAATTTCGACAGATGGGATGCAGTGGCTCTTCTTGCCAGTGGGATGCACAAGGATGGGCCGACAGTGGCCGATCTGTCGGCCCATCCTTATGCATCCCACTGGTAAGAAGGTGCTACTACCTGGTGCAGGGGCCACATGGTCTGTGGGCTGGACATGAGACAGTGGTGGCAACTCCCTGCTAGCGAGATGAGCCTTTACTTCCTCCACTAGACTGGCTGAAAGGGCCTTCATTTGTGCCTTCATTTCTCCCATCAGTCCCTGCTGTAGTTCCTCTCGTATTTGGCCCTTAAGCATCTCAAGGTGCTCAAGGTGACCCTCTGGGAAAGGATGGCATTTCTCCTTCTTGCAGCTCCTGTTCTAAGGCCTGTGCCTCTTTGCAGACGGCCGCAAACGTCAGGTTGTTGTCACGCCGCATCTGTCGGCTCAATTCTTGTTTAATAGGGCCTGTGCATAAGCCCATCATCAGCTGGTCA
Source organism: Ambastaia sidthimunki (assembly GCA_036877625.1). Classification (NCBI taxonomy): domain Eukaryota; kingdom Metazoa; phylum Chordata; class Actinopteri; order Cypriniformes; family Botiidae; genus Ambastaia; species Ambastaia sidthimunki. Next base: position 7,729 of record JAZGTK010010768.1, on the reverse strand, counting down.
AGTAGCAGGTCATCTCCCTCTGCCACCTGCATCTCGCTCCCGCCATCTAGAAAACAGTTCTCGCAGCCTTAATATAAAAGCATTCACATTTTCTTCTCTTTGTTTTCTACAATTAAAAAAGTCTGCCCTTAGCTGTGCCTTTGTAACTGGTTTGGAATACAGTTTTTGCAACAGATCTAATACTTTCAACCCAGTGTTCTTATTTCCAGATTCCACAAGCTGCAACTCCCGCTTGGCCTCCCCTTCTAAAGCACCCAACAGGAAATCAGCCTGCTGTTGTGGATTTAGTCCCTGGGCCCTCAGCATGGCCTCCACCTGACCCCTCCCTTCTTCAAATTTTGTTTTATCCCCATCAAATTTTGGAATCCAAGCAGCCCCCATAAACCATATCATCACAAACTGGGCCGAAATGGCTGGATTACTACTGCTTTGTGCTTGTGGATTTACATTTGCCTGTGCTGCATCCATTTTCCAACAGTGGAGCTGGATCCTGCTGACTACGCCACTTAAGTAATGTCACACAAAGTGTGAGGTTCAATATACCAGCTGGGAAAAAAACCCACCACTGTTAAGAAATGGAAACACCTAGGTTAGCAATTATATAGATTTATTAAATTACACAATTTTAAATACACAGGTTGTAGTGCACCAAAAAATGCACCACTAAAAAAAAGCCGGCTCTCTTTAAATGCGCCAAGTAACGTCAACTTGTTGAACCAGCTTCGCATCAGGCTAATCTCTAGATCTTCTCGCTTTTGCAGGCTCTCTTCGCACAGCCAAGATACTACAGGAGAATAAACAACAGCTCCTCAGTCGCAGACTCACACAAACATCATAGCTCACGTGCACACCAATGTAAGCAATCAGATGTTCCTGTACTTAGCTTCAATGCGCGTCGAATAAACCCCCGCGTCAGGCCAGTAGCTGAATCGTCCCTCTTCACAGGCTCACGTCACACGTTTGAGACATTAGCGTCAGTGTGCATTGAATCAACCTCTGCGTCAAGCCAATCACTGAATCGTCTTGCTTCCACCGGCATGACTTATTTTCCTTTACTAACACAGACTCAAATATAAAGCTTTAATCTACATTAAATGCATTAGGCAGACCCTTTCATCCAAAGTGATGGTGCACTTACAGTGCATTTGACCTATACATTTGGTGCATTCCCTTGGAATCAACCACACGACCTCCACATTGGTAGCCCTTTGCTATACCACTTCTTTACTCTTTACTCTAAATTTCCTGTTTATGAAGGAAGCAAATCAAGGCAAGTTAAAACTATTCCAAGTAACCTGGAGTAGTTGCTACAACCAGATCTGCTTCCAACCAATGAAAACCACATTTAAACTTTACAGTAGAAATACAAGAAAAACTCCCTGCCATTTTACTAAACAAATCAAGTAATATGGTACAATATGTTTAGATGCCTAGAAAAAGGATATTCTTAGAAAAAGGTAAGGCATCATTTAGAGATTGTCATGATTGTCATGAGTCATGTCTCAAGGGTCAAACTACTTTTATAATAGTGTTAAAGGTGATCTTTGTACTTTATTTGTATCTTGACAAGAAAATTAGATATCAAAGACACTATTCTTAGAAAACGTTAATAGAACTTCTGAGAACTGCTAGAAGAGTCGTGTCTCGATTGTTTGAAAATAAATTATATAGTGTATATTCCTACCAATCTGTTATGACTACAATTCACAAAACTTCTTAATTATGTCATTAAATTTGACGTTATTACATTTTATCCACCAACAAGGAGTGAAACAGACACAATACAGGACAACAGACACAATAACAATAACATAATAATCATCAACCAATAACATAATGATCATCAACCAACAAAAACAGCAAACTATAAACAACTATAACAAATCTGCATAATTTATCCATGCTGGATTGCATGCTGGGAACAGCATGTGAAAATTTAGTCATAAATTCTACTTAATATAAAACTACCATTTAACATTTTATCTGTTAAAGGTAATTCAGAAAGTTTCTAGTAAAACTCTATTTATTTTAAGGCTACCCCAAACATAGAAGGACTTACAAGCAACTCTTCTTGGAAGATGTTTGTAAAAATCTTATGAAATCTGCAGAATCTATTAATCATTAAATCTCTCTTTGAATCATACATTCATAGAAGTTCTTACTTAGTTCAAAGAACTGGTCAATACTAGTCAAATAAATCATACAATATTTACATTTCCTCATATAAGAATGTGATGTTTGTCTCCTTTTTTCTCTGCTTTTATTGATCCTACTGTAGCATTACAGACAGCTGTGTTATTGCAAATCTAATTTTAGATTCTCAAATCTGATAAATGTATAACAATAAAAAGATCTGGGATCATATTTGTCCTTGATAATCGTGCGATCATAAATATTTTTTTTACATCATTGTTTTGATGTTGTAATCGTGTAACAAGTTTGATATAAATTCTAACCACAAATAAATGCTAAAGTTATCATTTTCTATAGCTTGCATTTATTTAGGGGCCAGTGAGTACATATAAATAACATGAGAGTAAAGGCATTGTTTGGTTGGGAGCAAGACAGACAAAGAATAGCTCCCAGCATCCTGTTGTGGACAAACAGAGACCTTCAGGATGTGAACTCACAGTAAGAGGTGTTTCCTGTGAGGGCTCATATGTACAGACTCAATAAACGAAGCTTTGTCGAGTCAGACATGCCCATAAGACCTGGCAACCAAATGAGCCAGACTGTGCTTACAGTCTATAGAATGAAGACTTCTAGACATCATGCTCTAATTACTGCCTAGCAATTTCAGGCTTAGTCTTCAGACTTCTTTTAGCTTAAATCATACAAAGACAAATTCCCATACTTTCTAGGTGAAGCCTTGCCACCATACTATAGAGGGTCACCATACTAGCACCACTATAGAGGGTCAAAACCAACCAACACACTATGTACATAATTTTGATTATACAAATAATTCTGTACATAGCATAACTTAGCATAACTATGTGTAAGAATATATGTATATAAAGTGTGTTTGGATGTAAGCCACTTTTAAATCGTAACATCATTGCTTTAAAACCACCTGAGTGTCTAAATACAGAAAATGTTTTGCAAAATAAGTGTTTTCTTTGTAAAATCGTTTTCTTTGTGTTTTCTTTGTAAAAATCGCTTGTTAAATTATTAATGAGCCTAACGTATGTATATTTTACATATATTTTATAAAACAATTAGAAATCAATTTATGATAAATGTTTCAGGTTTGTTTTCATTTTCTTTATCAACAGCGCCTTCTTGCGGATATAAATGTAAACTGGCATATTAGAAATGATGGCGGATTGGGCGTTTGAGTAGCAAACAAACGATAATCCCAGCAGGTAAGAAAACAAATAGCAAAACGTATTTACATTTCCACTATATTGTAGAAATATTGAAAGCTGAGGACGTGTAACATAATCACACTAGTAATCGTAGTATTCTGTTTATTATACAGTAGCTGTTTCCTGATTAATCGAAACGTAAGGTGTATGCTACTGTTTTACTTTCGCTGGTGTCCGTACGCGTCTATCTGCCCATAACCTGCTTTCTTACCTGGTAAGTTATATTGTTAATGTATCTTTTCGGTCTGACGTCATGAAAAAGTCAACAGATTTTTTTGTGATTTAGATCCTTTTGTTGCAAACAAAGTTGTGACACTGTAAGCTTTATTAACTGTAACTGCCTGCACGTGAAAGCGAAACTGCCTGTATGGGGGCTCACTTGACTTATGTCCACCTTACAGAACCTTTCTAGAGGTCTAGATAAATTGTGATTGTCACATTGAGTAAACAATTTTCATCAATCGGTTTTAACACTAATTGTTGCCGATTGTGTTACTGAACGTTTTGGTTAGTGCAGAAAAAATACCTTTCTTTTACGTTTGCCATGTTTTACTCTTAAGGAAAAGTACCAGACCACTGTTTCTGTCTTTACCCCAGTACAGAAATGAGTGAAATATTCTTTAACCCGTTAACTGTCATAAGTGCGGGATCCTGCTTCGCCCTCTCTGGACTGTTTTATAAGCTGTACTCGGAAAAAAAACAGGAACTACAAAAGCTGAAGGTAATGTGAAGTACAACAACAAATGAATATTGGTGTGGTGTACTAAAGCCCAGTAGTTAAAGATCTGGTCTAAAATATTAAAGGTTGAAGGTTTAAAACTCAAGGTGCATTTGATCAAGACACATAACCTCATTATTAAAAGTAATTTTGTGGGAGACTGAACCTAAATAAGTGTATCATATGCCACTTTAAATAAGAGTCATTTTTACTGTTGTCTGTAATTTATTATTCTAGGAGATTCCAAACTTTCAGCCTGATCATCACCTTCTCAGAATTCTGAATGCATCCCCCCACAGAAGACTTCATTATGTTGCTGTAGAAGGTATGTACATCAACATGAGTATTGATTATCTCCACCTATGTTAAAGATAAAGAATTTATACATTTTTATTTTCCCTTCATTGCAGGTTTGGTGCAGGCAAATGGAGAGTCCATTTCCAGCCAGTATGTACCACGGTGTCATGGTGTTATCCAAAAGATTACAGTGCACGAGCACTGGAAGTATTGGAACTCAATGCTGAAATCATGGTAAAATTCTTTAACGTTCATTTTAAAGCCATAAGGTATAATATGACATGCTATATTGTACAAATAAAAAATAACATTATTGTTTTAGCTCTTTTAGTATGTGTTCCTGCTTATAGTTGCCTTGTTCGTATGCCTGATTTATACAGAAAAAATAAGATCCATTCTAAATGAAAGCAACCAGTTTTAGCAAGTTCTTGCTGGAGACGAACATTCTGAATAGGGTAGTTGCAACACTGCAAATTGCAGCATGATTATTTTCCATGCATCATTTTTATTATTTCCCTGCTAACTGCTGGACCCAAATAATATTAGAATCATGAAATTTCTCATAATTCTTGTCCAGCTTGCCAATACTCAAGTATGATATTTCATTCAGGTATTTTTATGTTTTCACTCCTGTTGGTATGCACCAGAATACATCACTGCTCATTTGCGTAGTTAAAATTTGTTGAATTGGTAGACACCCCAACATTGTATCGCATTACATCCCTGATGGTCATGTCACCAAAAACTCTTGACTCATCATTGACTTCTGTTCTGCTGCAAATAGCTGTCATCTGTATCTGAATGCCTTTTTATTTTTACTATAATGCCAGCTCTTACAGTATATGTTGTTCTTATATGTACTATATGTTGTTAGTACGATATGCACAAAATATTGTGCATATTATGTTTAAACCAGGTTTCGCCATGCACATAAAACCGTAATTTATAGTTTATCTTGCATCCTCTTTGGACAGGGTCTCTAAAAAGATAAACAAGAAGGAGATCACCAACACAGTGCCTTTCAGCCTGGTCCAGCCTGGATCATACATCAGTGAGCTCTCCATCCGTGTAGACTCTCCTCTGGAGGCGAGTGGCGATTACCTGGAGCGGGTGCACACACGGGTTAGGCCCGCAAAAGAGGGCCTGATGGACATTGTTGTTCAGGAGTTGAGTGGAGAGAAACCCGTGGCTCTAGAGGAGCGTGAGGAGCTGCTGCGAGTGGGGGCGTCCCTTACAGGGTTCGGAGAGCTTGTGCTGGAGCAAGACAAGGTCATGAGGTTACAGCCACCCAGAGATGGCCGAAGCTACATCCTGATCCCCAGTGATTACAGGAGCTTTATCCAGCGACATGAGAACAGCACCAGTATGTGGAAGGGGATGTCCTTGCTGTTTGGAATCACAGGGGCCACGCTGCTGGCTGGTTTCATCCATGGTGGTGTTAAGGACAAGAAGAACTAGCTGATGAGTCATGCACTACATGTGCAATAGCAGATACCTGTCAGTGGTTTGTGCCATTTTAAATGGTTATGGCTCTTATAGTGGGGGCTTGTCGGGGTACTTCACTGAATCTTTTAAAACTGTGATTTGTATTCTAATCTTTATTGTTCTATTTGAATGATGTTTTTGATTGAGATGTTTAAATTATGAAATGGAAAATGCCAAATCAGGAGAATAAACAATTGTGCTACAATCTTCTGAATTTTATTTTAAAATTTTCATTAAAATATTTTTCTTATTAAAAAAATGATCCAATGCTTGTTACATTTATTCATTTATTACATTTTCTCACAATCTGTATTTGATTTATTTCCTGCAGGATATTAATTATGTGTTCCTGTAGCTCAACTGGTAGAGCATTGCTATAGCAGTGCAAAAGTTGTGGGTTCCATTCCAGGGAATAAAAAAAATGTATATTTTGAATTCACTGTAAGTCTCACTGTATTCACTGTAAAATATATAAGGTCAATAGTAATATTGTGCTATATACTTATATATAAATATATTTTGCAATTGTGCAACAGAATGTCTTCAACATTGCCAAAGTCAGGGAATTCAAGGACAAAGTTATCCTAAAAAAATATTTTTTTTGTCAGGGAAAACCAAGAAATAAATACACTTATTAAAGTTGATGCTATTACTTTCTCATACATGTTTTAATTTAGCATTACAGCTATTACGGCTAGTCATTTGTAAGGACCATCATCCCAAGAGAAACATTCTGTACATCAAGTCAACCAAAGTCAAAACCTTCAGAACATTGTTCTAGCATGTTGTATTAGTTTTGTAAAGTCTCAGGATGACCATCAGACAGGTTTACTGTATAAACAACACTGTATGTCAATATAGGTTAGATATTCATTCATCTCCCTCTGAAGACTCCTCAACCTCGTCTGGCCACTAGGTTTATACTCACACTAGGCATGGTTGCTTGTACTGAGGCCGTGTGATACATTTACATTTAGCAGACGCTTTTGTCCAAAGCGACTTACAAAGTGAGGAAAACAAAGAAGCGATAAATCACAAGATGACAGCACACATAGCCATACAAAGATACAAATTTTCCTAATATACAATACTCCAGTATTGTATTCCTGTTGAGAAAGGGAGAAAAAAGTTGTAGTGGTGCAAGGTGGTGTAAGGTGCTCCCGAAAGAGGTGTGTTTTAAGACGTTTTTTGAGTATGGTGTGGGATGAGGCAGACCGAACCGAGTGTGGAAGATCATTCCACCAGCGGAGGATATTGAATGTAAAGCTGCGGGGTGACAGAGTATGTTTGGAGGATTGGATGAATAGACGCCGTTCGTTTGCTGACCGTAGGGATCTGGAGGGAGTGTATATTTGAATGAGTTGATGAAGGTAGGATGGTGCAGAACCAGTGATAGTTTTGTAAGTGAGTAACAGAGATTTGAACCTGATGCTGCAATCGGTAGCCAGTAAAGGGAGATGAAGAGAGGTGTGACGTGGGCTCGTTTTGGCTCTTTGAAGACCAGATGAGCTGCTGCGTTTTGGATCAATTGTAGTGGTTTGAGTGCTTTTGCAGGAAGGCCAGCCAGTAGAGCATTGCAGTAGTCCAGCCTAAAGATAACCAGGGCCTGGACCAGGAGCTGTTTTGAATGAATGGTTAGATATGGTCGGATTTTTCAGATGTTGTATAAGGCAAACCTGCAGGAGCGTGCTGTTTTAGTGATGTGTTCAGTGAATGATAGTTTGTCATCAAAAATGACACTTCGATTTTTAGCTGTCGGAGTTGGAGATAGTGTGGTGGAACCAAGCTGTATTGAGATATTATGAGAGGCGGCAGGGTGACCTGGAAAGACCAGCAGTTCAGTCTTTGCTAGGTTGAGCTG
>JAZGTK010010767.1:0-16145 GCA_036877625.1 Ambastaia sidthimunki | reverse complement strand
ACAGACAGACAGAGGGTCCACATCAGATCCTGTAGGACCTTCAGCTGTAAAATACACAAAACACACAAAAACACACACGGGACAGAGTTCATTCCACATCTGCTGTGTTTAAACAGTGATAATGTGATATAATCGTGTAGTTTGAAGTGCACACACACACACACACACACACACTGTCCAGCAGACGGCACTGTGTGGTTTATTCAAATATAAGTTACTGCATGACACTGGCCTGGTAATACCCATAAAACATCAATATAACCACTGTTGCTAAAACATCATGTATATAGTAAATGAAATATCTATAAATCTGTCTGTCTGATGGTTCATACAGAACCCATGTAAGCGCGCCTTCGAGACCACGCCCCTCTCGAGGCCCCGCCCCCGCGTGCAGACCTATGAGAATGTGGGCGTGGCCTGCGCGGTTGCGCCATGTTGTCGCTGCACGTTGCAGTCGCATCAGGCAGCGGCTGTGATACAGATGAATGCGGGATTATAGATGAATGCGGGCCGGTGAGCAGCTGCAGGTTTATTGCATGCACTGCACGTGAGGGGACAGCATCATTTATCACTGTGAGCCCGTTGTGTTGAATGCAATGTGTGTGCACACGTACAGCAATGTGCTTATTTTCCTGCGGATGAGCCGGTTTCTCCCCTTCCGGTTTTCCTGTCATCCACATTAATATCATCGTTCAGTCGCTGGACTCTCCTGGAGCTGTTTATGAAGGTAAGCGACACATTATGGCTGTTTTTAGTATTGGTGTCACTGGAAATCCATGCATGCATGTCCCGTCTTCCCTTTGCATCCCATTGCATAGCAACCAAACCAGCCAATGCACGCGTTTAAACGCCGGATTGATGCACGAGCGGAGGCGCGAGGCTTGCGTTCACCCTGCGCCTGATTTTCACATGCGGTCCGTCACGCAAAACGCCTTTATGTAACATTTGGGCTTTAATATCTGCAGCTTGTCAAGTTAATCCGTGTTTCCGGTGCTGAGATGCAGCCGTGCATGCCTGACAGTGACCCTCAATGGCTGCTCAACAGCCCGCAGATGCATTTAAACTCACTGTTAATGTGTGACACACGTGCATTCAGCTGCTTCATTCACCTTATTACGTAACTGTGTGAAAGTGACGTACAGTCGGACCTAGAAACGTCCTTATATTGATGTGTGATGGTCATATGGTCTGTTTTAATTGTTTTCTGGGCACTACGCATCTCACCCGGCTGTCGGTGACGTCATTACCTCTTCCATGCCCCCCGTGTGTGTTTGTTGTGTGTGTGTGTGTTAGTGTGCATTCTTCAACAGACTGTATTGAGAGTGTGTGTTGCATTCAGTTGGTGTTTATGAATGCAATTGTTCATTCAGTCAGATGGCTTTTATTGCATTAGGGCTGGTAGGTCATTGATGTTTCTGTAAAGCTGGTTTTATGATCAGATTAGGTCAAATGGGTCACTTACTGAATGAATGGTGTGTTTAACTCATGCTAGTTCAGCTGGACCAACAAGTGCCAGTCTGGACTGTTGGTACCACCGTTGTTTGATGAAACGTTTGAGACGCCTTTATCCAAAGCACCTTACAATGCCACTAAATGGGACTCACCCATGACCTGTGTGAGCAAAAGGTTGTGTGCCTGGTTAAGCTGCATCTTAACTGGTTATAGGTTGCGATGACCTCACATAACCGTGCAAGATTGAAATGCAGGGGTGGGGATAAAACTCGCTTTCTAACCCCACTGTGTCTCTCAGAGGTGTTGGTGGTCTGAGCCCCCTCAGGGGAAAATGTCTCTGTGTTTGTGGTATTTGTTGACATCCGGGGGAATTTCTCGAGAACAGCAAAGTTCCAGCTCAGACACAGACGTATGTTATCACTTACATCACAGCTACAGGTTTTACAAAGAGATGTTCTGATCTTATGGACACGCAAAACAAAAATGCTTGTGGTTTTTGTGACATCTCAATTAAACATGAAGATTTGGTTTGTCTTTATATATCTTTACAACTTAAAATCAGTCAATTTCATTTTACTAGCTTCATGTTAAGAGAATGTGATATATTGGGAGGTCTTAAACAGTTATTGCTGTCAATTCAAAGTCCAGATGGTTTACAAACTGTGTTGTAGACTCTGCAGATGATTCAAGTATTCTAAAACTCAAGATCTGATCTGGTATTGATGGCAAAGTCTTTCTGTTAAAATCGTGTCACAGATTAATGGTTAAAATCATTTAGGTGTGGGAGTCTAAAGGTCACACGTTTGCTCCTAAAGGTCACGAACTCTGACCTTACATGTTTATGCAGCTGTGTGGTGGCATTATGGCACCTTGTTTTGTACAGCACAGACGTTTGTGAAGAGACATGGCCTCACATTAGGTGTGTCTTAAAATGGATTTGATTGTAAAAGCTGTAAGTCCCTTCTTACCTGCTAAAGAACAAGTGTTTGTCACCCTGGACCCTAAATACTTTCTCCTGCCTGACCTTAATTCTGGTGAATGTGCTGGGAATGTGTTAAGCTGGTGTTCAGCGTAGAGACTTTGTATCTCATAAGCTCAAAACCTGCTTCCTGTGTGCTGTAAATTTGGTCATTTCCTCCCACGAGTTTCCAACACGTTCTGAGCGAAACAGGGTCAGAACTCTTATGGTGGGTCATCACGATTCAAAGACTCTGCTAAAATCAGACAGTTCAAGCTTCATGTCCAGTGACGACTCTCATCTACTGCCAGAAAAAATAAGAAACATTCAACATGCTCCAGTTTTCTAAATTACTCAGTCAGAAACTAAATCCGGCCTGTGAAACTGATTTTAAGATGTGTTGTTGGAAAGAATATATTTATCAGTCTTTATCTCAACGTGAGGTCGTTTCTTGACCTTGTTTAAAATCACTCCAGATTTCATAAATACATTTTCAATAAAGTGTCTTTTCAAGAAATTATCTCTGGACACCATTGACTTGGAAACCGCAAAACCGACAGATGAGATGCCGAAAAAGTGTTTGTGAATATCTGTTGGGCTGTGAATAGATGTAGTTTGTCTAAATAAGAGAGCAACAGATTGAGAGACTGATGATTCACAGAAAAATGAAAAGAATCAAGCAGTTTTGTTTCATGAATTGAAGGATTTTGACCTCCATGATGACGGCCACACGTCCTGAATTATTTCAGTCAAATATTCTGGTCTCCACTTTCTTTAAATTGATCGTTTCATTTTTACTAGCGGAAACTGAAAGTTCTTCTGTGATAAACTGTAAAATGAATGTGTAAAATCAAGCGTTCTGTAACGGTTCTTCAAAAAACGTTAGTCGAACAGAGATGTCATTTTCAGGTGTGCGGTCCCTTTAAGGTTAGCTGAGTGTGTGTGACCTTTGACCTCCGGTGTGTGTTTGCAGACGGAAGGGGGAGCGTAATGACCGAACGCTTCCGGGGTCCTGCTGGCAGAAGTTACGATGTGGGCGAGCGAGAGGAGTCCAGAGAGAGAGAGCACACACAGCTGCCCTGTAACGTCTTACTGCTGGACAACACAACACAGCTTTTCAGAGTTAATGTGAGTACACACACACACTCTCTCACACACACACACACAGTCTCTCACACACACAGTCTCTCACACACACAGTCTCTCACACACACAAACACACACTCTCTAACACACACAAACACACACTCTCTAACACACACAAACACACACTCTCTCTCTCACACACACACTCTCTCTCTCACACACACACTCTCTCTCTCACACACACACTCTCACACACACACTGTCTCACTCACACACACTCTCACACACACACTGTCTCACTCACACACACTCTCTCACACACACACACACACTCTCTCTCTCTCTCTCTCTCTCTCTCACACACACACACACACACCTCACACCGTCTGTGTTGTGATCAATAAATGATACCTTAAATTGTGGATAAAAAGGTTTGTTTTAGCTGAGCTGTTCCTTTAACAACAGAGTGCTGGTTGCAGAATAGGACAGATGATGAGATCGGTTGCTTGTAAAGAGGTTACAGGTTCAATTCCAGGTAGAGGTGACCCACAAACTTACTGATGTGTCAGTCTCGCTCTGTCAGCGGTTCACTCTGAGCACAGACGGTTTGGAGGAAGAGTGTCTGCTAACGGTGCAACAGAAGCTGCACTGGGGTCGCTGCAGTGGGGGCGCTGCAGTGGGGTCGCTGCACTGGGGGCGCTGCAGTGGGGGCGCTGCAGTAATGCGATGTGGCAGTTTTCAGTAAAGTGATGTTACTTTCATGAGATATTTCAAAGGCTGGTAGTTTTGACAGGGAAAGATGGAGCAGCTGGTGTGTTTTATTGGTGTTTTATTGGTATTTTGTCAGGGACTGTGTTTGTATGTGATGTGCGCTTACAAGCGTTTACCATAGTAACCAGAAACACTCAGAGTTCATCAGCCTGGAGCAAAGTTTCCTAATGATTTAAACACAGGCTGTGAGAGGTTTGCTCTGTGTTAACAGCTCCTACATGATGAATGTCTTCCTCAAGAAATTAAAACACCAGATCAGAGCAAGAACATTTCATTTGTGTGTGTGTGTGTCTCTCTCTCTCTCTCTCTCTCTCTCTGTCTCTGTCTCTGTCTCTCTCTTTCTCTCTCTCTCTCTCTCTCTCTCTCTCTCTCTCTCTGTCTCTCTCTCTCTGTCTCTCTCTCTCTGTCTCTCTCTCTGTCTCTCTCTCTCTCTCTGTCTCTCTCTCTGTCTCTCTCTCTCTCTCTGTCTCTCTCTCTCTCTATAGAAGCAAGATCAGGGGCAGATCTTATTGGACTTAGTATATAAACACTTGGAACTGACAGAGCGTGATTATTTCGGCCTTCAACTAGCAGACGATTCTCCTGACAGCCAGGTAGACGCTCACCTGTCACACACACAATTTTCTTTCTTTGTTGTTTTCAAAGAAAGAAAATTTCAACTCGTTCTTTATTCGTTTCTGCTGTGTGTTTCAGAGGTGGCTGGATCCAAACAAACCCCTCAGAAAGCAACTGAAGAGTAAGTTGATTTCATTTGCTAAATCTGAACAAGTTTTTATTCATTGTTTGTTCTGATGGTAATAGTTTGTCATTTTAGGGTCGTGTCCTCATAATTTGAGGTTCAGGGTGAAGTTTTTTGTGAGTGACCCCAGTAAACTACAGGAAGAATACACCAGGTACAGTTTATACACTCATGTCTCAAGATGTTTAAAAAGACTTTATTCTTGATAATATTTATTTGTTGTTTTTTATGATCACAGATATTTGTACTTTCTGCAGTTGAAGCAGGACATTCTGAGTGGAAGGTCAGTGTTATCAGAGGTTAAACATCTGTTTTGTGCTACTATTTGATTAAACATTGAAAGCAGTCAATACAAGAATTGTTATATTGTATCAATGTTTTGTCCTCTATAACGTCTTAGATGTCTTAAATTTCTCTTCCAGGCTTCTGTGCCCTCAAAATACAGCAGTTCTTTTGGCTTCTTATGCTGTTCAGGGTAAGAGTGACTCATTAGTGCTTATTTGAGTGTTTTAGTGGCCGATAACGATATCAAAAGTTGATTTAAAAATCTGTGAACTCTGGTTTATTAGAGCTGGTGATGTAACAATCTGGGCAAGAAAGAAAAGTTGGGTTTGTCAAATAGTCCAGGATCTCTTTTCGTCTCTTTCCTGCCCCGTGTGACCCATTTCCAGTAATGAGACTGAAAAACAGCCAATAATGTGGCTAACGTGTGATTGTTACACAATTGACAGTACGCTGTAGTGATTATAATATTACAGCTGATTTATTAAAGGCATTAAAGCCACTTAATTGGGAAAAGAGAAACATGGAGTGAATTCTGTTTATATTAAGACATGAAATGTGAGATTCAAAACTGCTTTCACAAAACATTTAACATCCATAACTTGACATTTCTGAATATTCTGTGGGAAATAATGTTGGGCGGGACTTTGTTTAATCACAAAATTTGATTGGATTCCTAAATGTTATGATATTATTGGTTAATGTTATTTTTACTGGCCCACACAGTTATCAGAACAGAAAATCTATTCAGAGGTAAAGAAAGTTACTACATTTTTATGAAAGATTATATATATATTATAAAATATTTTATATATTTCCAGTAGACAGAGTCAGTGTTTGACTGCAGTATGTTAGATCATGAGAAACTGGAAGCCCGGTTCTCTGGAAGTCTTTGAAGTGTTGAGGGACTCACAGAAGTCTGTCTGATGTTGACACGTGGTTTCTCTGCTTGCTCGTCTTCCAGCTGAGTTTGGGGACTACAGTCACTCCGAACATTTGCCGGGATATCTCTCGGAGTACAGCTTCATTCCCAACCCACCACAGGACTTTGAGAAAGAGGTCTCCAAACTTCACCAAGAGCACAAGTAAGAAAGAGAGAGAGAGATGTGTGTGTGAAATACTTCACTGTGTGCATGAGTCTCATTTAACTGACTGTCAGCGGAGACTAAAGAAAGACTGTCAGCTGAACACACAGATTTATAGAAACAAGGCAGTTCATTGTTTGAGAGTCTCTCTCTCTCTCTCTCTCTCTCTCTCTCTCAGTGGTCTCACACCAGCTCAGTGTGAGCTTAACTATTTGAATGCCGCTTGCACACTGGAGCTGTACGGTGTGGAGTTGCATTTTGCTCGGGTGAGTAAAGGCCTGTTTTACCCCACTTTCTGCCCTTATTGCCCCTTCCATATTTAACCCAAACAGACACTGAAACTATTGAAATCTATTGAAAACACTTCATATCTGATATTAATGTAATTGTTATCAGATATTGAAAAAGTGCTAATATTGGTTATTGGCAAAAAGGTGGATAATAAATTTAGCCCACAAGCTGAATGCCCAACTGTCCTTGAAAACCAAATGATATTGATGTTGCCATGGAAACAGCATCCTTCTGCTTTCCAACTCCTGGTGTTGATTTCAGGACCACTGTAACGCAGAGATTTACGTCGGAGTTTTGTCCGCTGGTATCTCCATCTATAAGGACAGGGTACGAGTCAACCACTTTCCATGGTGAGTTACCTGCGTAACTAAGAGATACAACAGAAATAAAGGTGTTTGATTTGCAAAGATCCTTTTTCCTGATCGAATTTTTGATCATTTGTTTAAATTGTTTATTTTTTTTATTTTGCTTTCAGGTTGAAAATTGTAAAAATATCTTTTAAATCGAAACAGTTTTTTATACAACTAAGAAAAGAAACCGTGAGTATGAGTTTACGATTCGTTTTATTTGATTTAAACACACTGTTGGTCTTTTCATAATACTGATATTTTAAACTCATAAGATGTAAATCTGAAGCAGTAATGTTTTTACAGGCTTCTGTTCATTAAACTGTCTTCATCAGTAAGTTAAAAGCTGTTTTTATTGAATTTAAAGACATTGTATCACAGTGTTAATGTTCTTTTTACAGAACGAAAGCCGCGAGTCTTTGAGTTTCAACATGATGAACTACAGAGCGTGTAAGAACTTATGGAAGACGTGCGTGGAACACCACACGTTCTTCAGACTGGAGCGGCCGGTTCCTCCCGAGAGGAATCTCTTCCTGCAGTACTTCACCCTCGGTTCTAAGTTCCGCTACTGGTGAGAACGTTTAAATATTGAGTCTGTTTGTTTAGCTGCAGCGTAGAGCACTTGTTTAGAAGCTCAGATTTATAGACGAAACCGTTTTATCAGAGAATAATTTTATTGTATCTCTTGAGTTTGAGTGTTTTTAATTCCACTGACACTGTTCTGTGTTTTTGACAGTGGAAGGACGGAGGCACAATCTGTTCAGTACGGGAAAGAACGAGGGAACAAAAACAGAGTTTTTGCCAGGTAACACTCTTAAATAACTCGTGTTGGGGGTGACTGAACAAATAATTGATGGATGTTTTTGTATTTTGTTTTTTTGGGTGTGAGCATTAAGATTCTGTTGGCTTGTGTTTTTGAACCGCAGAATACAGAATATTCGGTATAACAGAAAATCATGTTTTGCCTCGTAGCATATTACTTTATCCATTACAAAAATAACAGATAATGTCATTAGCTAGTTTAATTATAAATAATGCAATAATATATGACATTACTTTTAAAAGAGACATAACACAGCTTAGGACATTTTATACAGACTGCGACAGTCTGTATAATGTGACAGTTACACCAAAGTGCCTTCAAAACCTTTGATCAGATGTGTTAGTACACAGAAGTGTGTGTGTGTGTGTGTGTGTGTGTGTGGCACAGAAACCTGCTCTAATTCAACACACAACAGACCATGATGTGGAACTATGTGGTGCTTATAAGCGTTACACTACACAGTTGTGTGTATCAGTGTTGCATTATGGGATTGTGGTGTTGGTGTGAGGGTGTGTGGTCAGATATTCTCAGAATGACACCCAGACACAGGAAGTGTTAGTAGGGCTGTGTGTGGCGTGCTGCACACAGGTTTGTGAGACACACTCGCCCGTTTGCTTCAAGAGCAGCACCTACTAAAGATGCAGAGGCTGAAAATTAAACTACGCTTTTTACTTCATTATACTTCAAGAAGGTATTTGATTTCAAAAACACCAACCTGTTCTCTATAACGTATGTCATAATCCAGTACAGTACGAAGCTTTTGAGGAACGTTTCATCAAGGCTTTGTTATAAAACGTTTGTGGTTTTTAGAAGCATCGTGTGTACAAACTTTGTAATGTTTGTTTTCACTTTATTCTGCTTTTGTGTAAAAAAAGGTGATTTTGTTAGAAGAGGTCAGTTCTGGTTTTTAGGTGTTTGTTAGTGTGTAATGCCTATTGACAATAAAACACTAAACAACATTGTAGCTGGTTTCCGTGAGTCTCAGAATGGTAACGTAATAAAAACGTTTTTCACAGCAGTCATGAGTGGTTTGTAAATGTTGTTTTGAGTTGTACGGTGTTACTTGTGTGTTTGGTGAAGGTAGCTGATGATGTTATGATGTGAATGGTGTGTGTTCAGGTCACCCAGCAAACCTCTGGTCCGGAGACTCATGAGCGGGTTGGACTGGGAGACGGTCAGCAGAAATTCTCTCTCTGATGACCGACTGGAGACCCAGAGCCTGCCGAACCGTTCTCCCCCCGACTCGCCCAATCAGTGCGTCTCTAACACACACACACACACACACACACACTGAATCTCATGTTGGGTTTTTTTAGCACACAACTGCACGCACACACACATGGTTGTTTTGTATCACAGTGGGGACTTTCCCTTGACAACTTTTATCAGTTTTTGTACGAATACAGTGAAAATAATTCACATCCAGTTTGTCTCTTCAAACTGTCCTCCAAATTCATGAATACACACAAAAAAACGGAGCGCTTGTGTAGTCACACACATTTTCATGCTTATCAGTGTATCAACACACACAGATTCAGCCCTTCAGTGTGTGAACACACCCACCCAAACGTGTCACACATTTTCCCACACTGATACACACACTTTTTCATCCAGTGTGTACACATACACACACACACACAGCTTTTTAACTCTTTGTTTCTCTTTTCAGTAGTAACTCTGTGTATAACACAGAGGGGACGCGGGTCAGGCCGTCCTCCATTGGTCACCTGGTTGATCATGTGATCGATGACTCATCGTGCCAGACGTTCACCAATCACAAGTCTGCGTCCTCCACGCAAGCCAACAGCATCAGTCTGGACTCGACGCCGTAAGACAAACGTTTCTTGAATTTATTCACCACAGTGTTTGACGCTTTAAAAAATGTTGTTATAATGAAACCACACGAGTTTAACCAGTTGCAAAATAGTGATGCAAAGTACAAACTGTCTCTGGCTTTGACAACCACAATATTCAGGTTTCAGTTTTGAGTGGTAAAAAAATAAAATTGGATCTGTTCTGTCTACAAGGTCACACATGCCGTTAAGGTTTGTAGTTTGTTTTTAAGATTGTTTTATTTGTGTTCGTTTGCAGTCTTTTTGCGACTAAAATTCAGAGATTACACAATCCTAAACACGTCGACTTCTCTGATGTATTTTCTAGGTATGCAAACGATGGGCCGGTTTCCTCTGCGAGCGTTTGATGTTATTTTAGTGTATTTTAGACTCCGGCTGCTAACCTGAGGTTAAATAACACGCGACCGCACTTCTGTGGAAACGACACCTCGCGTTTGAAGGCTGTTTTCACACACAGTTCAGCCTGAGAATGTGCCAGCTGTGAATGAGGGGAAACTGCTGTGTGTGGTTGGCTCAGTTCTGCGTGTTACTCTGAAACACTGCAGCATTTTCCAGTGGAATAAGACGTGGCCACAAACACACACAGTTTCCTCTGTCACATTGTGTCACTCATTGTGCAGTGTCATCATTTCCAAATCTACCTGCTGGACCTTTAAACCCCCACATGAGCTATTGCTCTACATAAATAACTATCAGTCGGTTATTACTGCATTTGGTTTTTGTTTGTTTAATTATGAGAGAATTTACACATGATTTGAATGCATGATAACTAATGCAAACTGTTATTCTGTTTCATTTGTTTAATAAAAACTAATTTCACGCTCTTTAAATCTACCTTCAAACAACACAAAAGATGGATCAGATGTCTGTCCTGACAGATGAAACAATTCTCAGTTTTGTTCTAATGCAGATTTTTTTTTTTAGTTTGCTTCACTTGTTTTTATTATGTAAATGTCCTGTGAGTGTGTGTGCGTGTGTGTGTGCGTGCAAGTCTCAGTGTGTGTGTGTGTGTGTGTGTGTAAGACATGGCCTGGATTTTAATACCCTCTGCCTCATATGCAAATGAGCTGTGATGTGATGAATTGTTGGAAATCTTCTCTCGCCGGCTTTCTACAGAACATAAATCATCCTCGTTGCCTTGGCAACACAGTTTTAAGAAGTGTAAGGACGATTATGGGGGAATCAAATGATCTTACCCGTGTTACTTGCTCGGTTTATAGTTACTCGTGTATTTTTTTACTGGCTGAATTCACAAGTTTATTACATAACCGGTGACAATCTTTAGAAACATTGAGCTCTGTTGCTTATGTGGGACATGCAGCTATAAATCTGGCTTGGTCCCAAGTCGCCCCCCCCCCAAACATTTCCTGTGAAAACCATTTTGTCGACTGCAGTGAATTTTAATAAAGCTTCCAGGGAAAGTTAGACACCCGTGTTTTATTATGTCTTTACACAGTAAGATTTAAAAGACAGAATTATAGCAACATGACTGTTTATTTAATGTCTGTTAAGTCAGGAACAAATAAAAATAAATAAATGCCACTTGTTTTGATATTTTGTAATGTGATTAAATTCAGATATTTTCGTGCGTGGCTTGAATACTGTGTGAAATTCAGTTCCGTACCTTTAAATAAATTCTTCAGGTCTCCAGATGTGAGGACTGATGAGCAGCCCCCTGCATTGCCCCCGAAACAGTCGAGGAAAGACGCTGTGACCCACAACGGCAGATCTCAGTCTCAACACGAGCTGAACGATGAATTCTACAACGTTCCTGCCGCATCAGCAAAGAGCATGGTGTGAAAAAACCCTTTCCACCTGTTTTTCCTTCATTTTCTTTATCATCCGTTTGATTCGTGTTTCTGTGCGTTTCAGAATGGAGCCGTTCCTCATGACAATCTCGTTTTGATTAAAATGAGGCCAGACGAAAACGGACGTTTTGGATTTAACGTTAAGGTTTGTTGTTCAACAACTGTATCTTTCTGACTATACAATTTTACTGAAGTTTTTAACCTTAATATGAAACTTTTTGCTAAAAAATCTTTCACTTAAAAGTAAAAGTAACAAACCAAAATGTTACTGAAGAAGAATCAGATGTATAAATACATCAATAAAATAAAAATATGGATATATATATATAAACATATATATGTAGTCATGTTTATAAATGATTTGCTCATTCATCCACAGGGTGGCGCTGATGAGATGATGCCCATCATAGTTTCTCTAGTGGCGCCGGGAACTCCAGTAGGTTTGAACTTTGTGTTGTGGTGTGTGTGCATCACACAACAACTGATAACTAATGCTAGTTTGAATTCAGTTGATCTTTAGACTCGTCAGTATTAATCTGCAGCCTCACCTGTGACCTTTGACCCCGGCAGGCTGACATGTGTGTGCCGCGGCTGAACGTGGGCGACCAGGTCGTGCTGATTAACGGTCGGGATATCTCAGAGAACACTCACGATGACGTGGTTATGCTAATCAAAGCCAGCTGTGAGGACCAATCAGGAGAGCTCATTCTGCTCGTCAGACCCAATGGTAGCGCTTTAATATTCATATACGTTTGACGTTCAGTTAAAATGTTAATATGTTTATGTATTTATTGAGATTTCTTCTGCATGTCTATCTGTTCCTCTGGTACGTTTATGTCTCTGTCTTCAGCCATCTATGATGTCGATGAAGATCAGGACAAGTTGGACCTGGAGCCAGATTTCGAGTTTATTCCTGAGATGTGTCGTCTGGCTCAGACGCGTTCAGACAGTTTGAGAGACTCCGTACAGCTGCTGAGAGACGGTCTGACCGGCGGCACCGTTCTCACACAGTTTGATGTGAGTTACCAAACACACACTCATTCTCTAATGCTGATGTTTGAGCATCTGTGTCATCACTTCCTGTTGTTTTCAGACTGTTTCCTGTCTGCTTTGATTTCATGAGTTAATTTAATTTAGCCTATTTACTGCAATAAAACATAAGTTCAGTTGTGTTTGTATATTTAAATTTGAAAGCACATAACGTATAACTATTTACAAATGTAAATCATGACTGAAATTAATGTTCATATATGGGCAGAAAATAGTTGTGCACGTATAGACATAAATATACCGTAATGTATATTTTTCCTATAGCAACTGTACAGGAAACGTCTCGGCATGTCCGTGTCATGTGCCAGACTGCCACAGAACGTCTCTAAAAACCGCTACAGAGATATTTCACCCTGTGAGTACACAG
Organism: Ambastaia sidthimunki; assembly: GCA_036877625.1. Taxonomy (NCBI): domain Eukaryota; kingdom Metazoa; phylum Chordata; class Actinopteri; order Cypriniformes; family Botiidae; genus Ambastaia; species Ambastaia sidthimunki. Next base: position 3,233 of record JAZGTK010010767.1, on the reverse strand, counting down.
AGTTTGTTGTAGTTTGTCTGACAAAGCGAAACTTTGATTGGCTGAATCGTTCGTCTGTTTGTCCCACACAGATGATGCGACACGAGTTGTCCTGAAGGGGACGGACGATTATATCAACGCAAATTATATCAACGTGAGCGAGTTCTCCTCTTGTCTGGTTAATATATACACACATTGTAAACTAAATAAATAATGTGTGTGTGTGTGTTTGTTCAGATGGAAATCCCTAATAAAGGGGAAGTCAAGCGATATATTGCCTGTCAGGGGCCTCTTCCTGCTACCTGCTCTGATTTCTGGCAGATGGTTTGGGAGCAGAGCGCCGCCCTGCTGGTCATGCTCACAACACAAGTTGAACGTGGGAGGGTATGAATATCACAACAGTGACACTGGAGTCAAGTATTTGTTTGAGGATTTAAAAAAACGTAGCTGTTATTTAAGTTTTGCTCTGCGTTGTTTATTATACAGCGTTGGCATTAACACCAGGCGTGTTTTGGTGTTCAGGTGAAGTGTCATCAGTACTGGCCGGATGTTTCTGCGAGCGGCACCTACGGAGACGTTCATGTGACGTGTGTGTGTGAGGAGGGAAGTTCTGCGTATCAGCGCCGGGATCTGAGCCTGACACACCTACAGGTCAAACATCAAACCTTCAGTCCCATCAGTTTAACATCAACGTTTCACATTTCAGTCACTTTCAATCTCGATGTTTCTGTATTTTATACTACAAATGACTTAAAATAGTGATTATTTTCTACTTATCAGAGGAACCACCATTTTAACAGCCATTTTTACCCAAAAAATTCAAAGTGTTTATTGTAAGAGCAGTAACAGAGTACAGAAATAATCAAGGCATGTTTTTCATTGTGTTACTAAATTAACTCAAGCAGAACAGATATAATAATTTTTATGTATATGCACCAGCTTAACAGCAGTGACCAAATAAAAGCAGAACTGTGTTTGCAGAGTAAAGAGGAGAGACGGGTTTGTCAGATGCAGTATCTGGCGTGGCCTGATCACGGAGTGCCAGACGATTCGTCCGACTTTCTGAAGTTTGTCAGTGAAGTCCGCAGCAGACGGGGCGACACACGGGAGCCAGTAGTTGTGCACTGCAGGTCCAAAACATCCCTCCAAAACAAACCAGAAACGGTCATAATGATCAAAAACGCTTGACTCCGCCCCTTTGTCTTGCAGCGCTGGGATTGGTCGTACCGGCGTTCTGATCACCATGGAGACGGCGATGTGTTTGATAGAGAGCGGTCAGCCTGTTTATCCCTTAGACATCGTGAGAAACATGAGAGACCAGCGGGCCATGATGATCCAAACGCCTGTGAGTGTAGAACTGTGTCCCGTGGACAGATATTGAGTTTGGTCACTGATTGTGGATTGTTTTGTGTGCAGAGTCAGTACCGGTTCGTCTGCGAGGCCATTCTGAAAGTTTACGAGGAGGAGGTCGTAAAACCGTGCGAGATCGAACCTGTCGCCGAAAAGGAAGAATGAACGGCGTCTCTGTGGTCACAGCTACTGCCAGTGAGAACAGCTCTCGCCCACCGTCGCCCCCTGCTGCACGGCAGTGGACATGCCCGCCTGCCAGCCGGATACAGATGAAAAGCACTATTGCACTTTACAGCGATAAACAATGACTTAAAAGGGATTTTTCATTTTGAAACGAGAGCAGGTCACTGATTTATGGGAACTGTTAATAACGTTTCATTTTTGAGGTCGGAGAAACAGAATTACATTTGCTTTTGTGCCAAAAGCTGAGATGAGCCACAATCTGTCGGAACAAACTCCTGCGGCTTTTGTGTTTTGTCTGTTTGTTTGTTTTTAACAGTGAATTTAAAAACAGGTGCTCGTCCCCGTCTCTCCCTTTTTCCCGACTGACTGACTGTCCTCAGTTAAATTTAAAACTTTATTTTTAAACTGTTAGCTTCAGTGTCTCAAATCACGTTCAACAGAAACTACAGCTGCACTGAAATGAGTGTGAAGTGTTTAAGGTGTCTGGCTGTGGGTCTGACTGCTGCTTTAAACGCTTGCCGTCTCATCACGAGGGATGTTTGTGTCACTGTATCACAGGCAGCTGTTCAGCTCAACAACATCTGAAAAGATTTTTATTGAAACTATATAAGCTGTGAAGCTGACGTTTGCTTCTTTGACAGAAAGTCTCTAACTTTAATCAATCAGTATTTGACACAAATTTTCAGGCTTTTTTTGCTCCAGCTTAGACATCATCACATGACCCCATATTTTAATTTCTTCTCTGTTTGAAATAGAATTTCTATTAAGTATCAGGATTTTTATGGCAACTGCTGGTTAAGATGTAGATTTCAGTTTTAGGAATGTCACACAGCGGCTATATTTTGCTTCAGAGTAAATTTCTGGAGTCCAGGTTAAAGTTCTGTTTTTTTCTCTTGTGCTGGTTATTTATTACCTGCAATATACTATATAATGCAAACGATGGCCAGAGTTTATTACTGCAGCTGTTCCTATAGAACTGAATGAATTTGACTCTGCGTAAAAAGGTGCAATTTAACAAAATTTTACGAACACAGATCTGCACCGTTTAGGCTGTAGCGAACAATACATTTGACTTCTAAATAATAATTTTTACGGTACGTAATCATAAAATGTAAAGTTTTCATTTTCCGCCTTCTGAAATCACAGCAAACGTTTATGAATTAAAGATCAAACGTAGCATCTGTTTTTTTTTTACGTGACACTCCAGATTGTCTTAACCGTTTACAAGCGTTTTACGAGCGTGACCTCTGGCACTTCCTGTCAGTAAAGTTTATGCGTTTGTCCCGTTCGATGTTTCACGGTGCCACAGTGTAAAAGATTTGGCGTCGAGGACCAAATCCCGGCCACCGTTTTGAATGTGGAGCCGATTAGCTTCCGTGAACGTCGTTTTAGCGCAGCAGCTAGAAATTTACTCCCAGTGTTTCGATGGATTTGGTGGTATTTTTGTATTTTAAGAAAAAATGAACGGCATAAATACAGCACTTTGTAACTGACTGCGGTGGTCAGCTGTGCTACTGTAGAGTTTATACTGTAATTGTGAGATGCGGGAAAATGCTGTTTAATTCTATTTATGTTGAAGATTTTGTGAAATAAGAATATCTGTGGGGGCTCTTAACTACATTGTGTCATATGTGAAATATTTGTACATATGATGTTATATATTAAAAATGTTCTGAGAAAAATAACATGTTTTTGTTTTGAGTGTTTTTGTGCTGTGTGGA
>JAZGTK010010766.1:0-16147 GCA_036877625.1 Ambastaia sidthimunki | reverse complement strand
AACAATAACTGCTTTATTGGGAAAGAGTAAAACAAACATTCTGCTCTGTCAACTTCTGTGTGCTACTTGCTTTACTTGTGATAAGTCATTAAAAGCACCCTATTAACAGAGAGATTATCTTCATTAGGAACAAAACCTCTTACTCAGAAAATCTATACATAACACTCTGTTGGATGGCCTGAGGAACCTCACAGAAACCTTGGCAGTGTGTTTAGTTTATCAAGCCTAAAACCCACAAGAATGCAGAGCAGACCTCTGAGAAACAGTACAGCACCTTCTCACCAAAACAAAGACTCTTTTGTTCCTGCACAGATAAGAGGGGAGAAAACACTAGCATGGAGAGCCATCACATGTGCCATCAACAGTGTGCTCAGAGGACTGATTTTAGCACCATGTGACAAAACTATGATGCTAAACTGATGTCAAAAAACTACCGCTGAGCAAAGCTGACTGTGGCGTCACCTCGTATCACATCGCCTGCATCGGGCAAAAAATGTTGTACTCGAATATGCCAGACAGACTACAGCTGACAGCCAAGTAGCGTGTATGCTCTTGCTAAGAGAACATACCCTCCCATACCAGCAGGTGGTTGTAGTCTGCATTCAGAATTCAAACAGGGAAACCAGAAGAGCTAGAACTACAAAGCAAGCAGCAACATGAAGACATGAACAACTGACAACGGCGCAGAACACACCAACAAAACTAAAGCCGACCGGCACTCAAAAATTAGCCGATGTTACCCGACAGCCGACTTGTTGTGTTCCAGGCTTAATGATACGACCTTGGTTTCAAAAGTACACTGTATGATGACATCTATCACGTATCTGAACATTTTCAAAGGCATTTCTTGAGATTTCATGGTACCTTCACAGTCAAGTGTGGTAATAAAATTTTTGTAACACAAACACAATGTTTATTATATGTTCTTTTAAAGACATCTTAACCTTCTTGGTTTGGGTTCGAGATGGTGAGTCAGACCTTGTTACACCACTTGCAATTAACACCCTGCACAATCTCACCCAAAACAATTCATCTGAACCCAATAGGATCCAAGGTTTGAAACCAGTGTGAATTTAAATCCAAACTGAAACTGAGTACCGGAGTACCAGGAACACACAGACTCTGTTGATTCTTCATAACACAAGGCATGCAAGTCACTCAGTTTGATTGACTTGAAGGTAGCTGACATGGCCTTTGGGAAGAGTAAGATAAGAAAAGGATAACAGAAAAAAATCAGACTAGGGAAAATGTGAAGGGCCGCACTAGATGGAGGGAAGAGAGAGGGTGTGATATCACAAGGGAGCAAAAAGGAAGAGTTGGGCAGATGGCTATGAATAGGGCGTATTTGAGATGTTTACCTGCTCGAGTTAGCATCTCAATCTCGGAGACAGTCTCCCTCAGCGGCTGCATACCTTTAGAGGGGGCCTGGCTGAAGGACAGGTCCTGCGATTCGTTCAAGCTGGAGCCTGGAACACCACCGCTCATCGACGGATTGAGACGTGGCTCGATGTCTAACTCAAACTGCATGGGAGAGAGAGCACACACTCTGTTAGAATGAACGTTTGAAAAATTATCCAAAACACAACATTCTGCCATGTTGATCAATACTCGTATGCTGTTTTTCTGCATACCTGACATAATGCATAGTAAAATAATATTTACATTTACATTTATTCATTTGGCAGACGCTTTTATCCAAAGTATACAGGTATACATTTTTTTTATCAGTACTTGCATTCCCTGGGATCGAACCCACAACCTTTGCGCTGCTAACGCAATGCTCTACCAGTTGAGCTACAGGAACACTATATTTGGTTTTAAAGCTAAAATGGAGGGCCAGGTTAAAATTTGATTTCTTATGTGAATCTATCAGGCATGACCACTATAAACTCTCATTATCACATAAAAAGAGCTGCATGCATTTCCTGCAAGACAAACTGACCCGTACTGTGCTGTTGTCAAACATCTCCATGGTCATTTCTTCCTCCTCCTCAGCTTCTGTCTGAATCACTGGCTGTCTGGCTTCACTTCCGCCCTCCTCTGGTTCCTTCACCAGCCCCTGAATTCCCTCCGTCTCGTAGAACTGCAGGAAAATGGGAGCGCGGCTGGAGTTGCGCTGGATCTCTACGCGAAGGATGCCGTCGCGGGGCCATTTCTCCCGCACATGCTCCAGGCAGTTGATTGGTGAACGTGAAAATGCAATGTGGATGTATGCCAGGATAAAAAGCATAAACAATGCCTGCCAATTACACAACACCAGACTGTAGTGAGTACAGATACAAATGTGTACACAAAACCACAGTTTAGCCAATAAAGAATCAAAAATAGCATTCCCACAAGGTTAAGTCTACTAATAGACAGTTCTGCATGGCCTATAACATCTCCACATTTTGTGAATCTTCAGTAAAGATCATCACTACTATTCACTATTTTAGTAAATTTCAATGTCCATTAGCAATTTCATTTACATCTCATGTGTTACCCTGACCTCTTTAACTTTAAAAAAAAAAAACAATATTAGTGGACTATAAATTATAGCAACTAAGATCTTTGATGTTTAAACTAATTTGCCAATATCCCTCTACAAAGGCTAGTTGAAAACATTTAGAGTTGTTTTTTGAAAAACATAAGCAAAACTATAAATTGTGACAACACAAAAAAGTTTAAGGTAGTTAGCTATAAACAGTAAACGAGTGTCTTAGTTACTTAACAGGTAATTCTTGAAGCAGATTGGCATGTCAACATCTGAATACCTTCATTCCTCTGTGCACCTGCTACAGTATCTTTGTGCTGTAGCTTATTGAGTAATGACTCTCTGCAGTTATACTGGTGTTCACAAAAAGACCAGATGGACTACAATTCTGTGTATATAGTACTGACATATATCAGCCAATTCGATTAATCGTCTGCTATTAAGCCATTTTATGGTTATCTGGACTGGCTAATAACCAAGTTGCTCATCTGATTAACAAAAGCATTACCTTGTATTAGTTCCAAAGTCTACTGATAGCCCTGTCAATGAATATTACACATTTTCTATTCTCAAATCATTTGAATGAATTTTGAGTAAACAGTTGTTTATTTCATTGAAGCTTTATGCTTAAACTTAATTTAAGCTTACATTTAAATATGTTTAAAATGTGCACAATATACATAACTGTATATGTGTCATTTTAACCATATGTTGAGCAATAAGGCAAAATTACCAAATACATTATGCTGACAACCAGAATCTATTTATGGTTTAGGGACCTTTGGTGACATGTCGTAACAGTTCAGATGTCAATCTTAGACTGTTTCAGGGTTACCTGGGAAACATCCACATGCATTACACATATTAATGATGGCAAAAAGCAAACCTCACCTTTAACAAGACCAGAAACTCGAATATTCGTCTGAAGGATGGTGGAAACAGCCTAGCATACGTGACTGCCATCTTAAAAAACAAGGCATGAAATAGTCTATCTCTCACGTTGATCAGGGGGTTTTGATTCATCGGGGGGTTCCTGATCCGGTTTGGCCCGCCGTTATTGTTGTTGTTCGGCGGAACGTTGTTGTTGTTCGGATTGCCCTGGTTGTCGGACATGGTGGTCGCAGTACAGTCACTTTATAAGGGAAAGAACCAATTAAGGTCAGGCAGACAGCAGTTTGCGCAGATCGAGGTAAACAGGCCAGCCACACATCAGTACACACCGATGATGGTCTTGTGTATCCAAAACAGAGCCGATCTTCTCTCAAATACGTGCTGTATTTAACAAATGTTGGTGGACATGGTGGCCTCTGTTTCTACCATGTCACGTCACGTCACATACAAACCCTCATACAAATAAACTGTTCTAAGGCTGTGACGCATATGTTAACCATCTAAACCATATACTGTGGGATTAAAGAAGCATGTCCGGTTGTCAGCGTTTTTCAAAATCAATCTGTCCTGCATATGCGACTCAGGCCTCTTGCATCCCTATTGGCAACCCAACCTGCAAACTCATGCATGTATGACCATAAACATTAAATATAACATTTACTCCGGTTTGGAACTGAAAGGCAGCGCCGATTGGGAACTTGATTGTTTAAAAAGTAAGAAAACTGGAATAGCACGTCTGCTTTGGTTGCTATTAGGGGTGCGCTAACAGGTTAGCTGAGCCCCCTCCAAAGAACCCGTATGCTCTGTTTACTTCCCAATAAACACCTCTAATTTCTCCCGTGTCGCAGACGCTCGTCGATTAAATAAGGCTTCCGATACTAGATGATATCCCGACAAAATCATCTAACCCAGTCTTAAAGACCATCTGTTTACATAACCATTTTTTGGAGCGCAGCGAACTTGGGAGCTGCATCAAAGAAGTTCCTAGCAAGCCAAGAAGCGCCACTCGCGACTCACTTCCGGGTTTAGTCACATGGTAGCGAGTCGTATGATTTCGCAGGATGTCAACACAATGTCACCGCTTTATTTCTAATCCGTTACGATACAGCTATTTTTCCGCAGTATTATTTCATACTCATGATTTTAATTTGTAATTTATTTACATACATTTATTAGCATGTTTCAATTAATCAACTATATATAGTGCCGTCCCTTATGAAAAGTAACTATGGTTTTATTATAGTAAAAACACAAATCCAGTACGGCGTATGAAAAAGGACCATTCGAAAACTATATGTTTTTAAGAGCAAAAAAAAAAATCCTCAGCATAGTGTTTATTTTAGTCTCCGTTGTAACAGTTAAACGAGGTGAAACGTCAGTTAGGAAATGAAAATCAATGAAAAGTAGAAGGGTTAGTGAGAAAAACAACTACGTTACATGTCACGCAGTGACAGGAGCAGGTACTGACGGTGAACGCGCACAGCGCCCCCTTGTGATGGGAGAAGCACACGTAAAACATATAAAATTCGCTGAGTATTTTTTAATCTATAGGGTAACGTCAGATTTATGGGATCGACCTTCAGGGAATGCATGGGCAGATAAAATATATACTATCTATACCATGCAGAATGATACCTCAAAAACAAATCCTTGCATCTATCTTTATCCTCCAGTCCAGAAGGCGGCGGCAGGTGGTCGTTGAGTTTTGAAACGGGAAAGAATCGACGAATATAGAAGCTCAGTAATCCTTTGATTGATAGTGTTATTGTAGATACAGTAGAAATGTCGATCGAATTATGTTTTAATGCTTTAAATAATGCTTTAAAATGTTTCTACTTGAAAACAATGGCATGCAGTTTCAGAACAGCTTTTTGCATCCTGCAACATTTAGTTGCATTCTTGTTTAGATGGGAGTTAAATCACTTTTTGATTAACAGCCTTTGGATACACAGTGATTATTTACATAAAAGATACATCTGTTCTGTTATCCTTCATTTTAAATCATTATATGATGGAGATTGCTTATGTCTGCGAGTGGGAGAAGAGACCTAAGGGCAACCACTGTCCCTCAATCCCTCTGGTGTGCGCCTGGTCGTGCAGAAACCTCATTGCCTTCACAACAGATCTGAAAAACGATGAAGATGATAAAGGTTTGGAAATATGCCCTTATTTGCAAGAGTTTGTGGTGAGATAGACATGCACAATGATAGGTTTGTTTAAAAAATACACGCTTTTGATTGATAATAAATTGAATCACGACATTATGGTCTGCATTTACATGACAAGAAATTAAGTAATGCTTCTTGAGTGATCAGATGTGGGTACAAGTATTACCATAAAAGCCTGGCTTTAACAATTCGATAGACAAACTGATGAACTAACATATGGCTTTTTCTGCTGCAGATCTTAGTCATATGATACATATTATTGACACTGACCACCCCTGGGATGTTTACTCTATCAACTCTGGTCATGCTGATGTCATATCCTGCTTGGAATGGGACCAGTCAGGTCAGTTATCATGATTAAAAATATGAAACAGTGGGTTAAAATGTAGTTTTAAATGTGGGTTAGATGTAGTTTCAGGGAATAAATCTAAACATTTTATACTCCGTTATCACTCAGTTATAATCAATTGATATGCTCCAGGTTCGAGGCTGCTGTCAGCTGATGGTGATGGCCAGATAAAGTGTTGGGGCATGGCAGAGCACCTGGTGAACAGCTGGGAGTGCACACAGACCAGCTCAGTGGACGGGGACCCGATCATAGCCCTCTCATGGTTACACAATGGAGTCAAACTCGCCTTGCATGTTGAAAAGGCAAGGAACTCTTAAAATGAATGTTCCAGTTAACCTTTATTGACAAAGGAGTTGTTTTGATCCCTGAACATTCAGTAACACCACTTGAATCTCCTCACCCTTTACTTTTTATTTAACACCCCTCATGTGTTTATTCACTCTACAGTCAGGCTCTACAAACTTCGGCGAGAAGTTTTCACGGGTCAAGTTCTCCCCCTCTCTCACGCTGTTTGGTGGAAAGCCCATGGAGGGTTGGTTAGCAGTGACAGTAAGCGGGCTGATCACAGTGTCATTGTTGAAGCCCGATGGTACTCTGCTGACAGCCAGCGAGAGCCTGTGCAGGCTGAGGGGCCGCGTGGCCCTGGCTGACATCGCCTTCACTGGGGGCGGGAACATCGTGGTGGCGGCCACAGATGGCAGCAGCTCTTCTCCAGTGCAGTTCTATAAAGTGTGTGTAAGTGTGGTGAATGAAAAGTGTCGCATTGACACAGAGCTTCTGCCGTCCTTATTTATGAGGTGCACCACAGACCCAGTCAGAAGGGACAAATACCCGGCTGTCACACACCTTAAATTCCTCACACGGGAGAACTCAGAACAGGTATGACAGAACTTTATGAGAATGTTGCTCTAAATTCCTTTTGCTATTAAAATGATTTTTGTGTTGTGTACACTTATAAAATTGGCTTAGTCATATAAGTCACAAATTCATTAACAATGCATCCATAATTTCCTCACAGTGACTTTGTTTGCCAGTTATTTTACTTTAACATGAATTTGACTGGATCGCTATGTTTTTGAAGGTGCTGCTTTGTGCATCTAGTCAGATGGGCAGCATCGTAGAATGCTGGTCTCTGCGGAAGGAGGGTCTCCCTGTCAATAACATCTTCCAGCATCGTTCTCCTGTGGGTATGTTACGTCAGTGCTGATATTGAAAGGAAATGTCAATTTCTAAAGCATCTTCATGCAGCATTTTAGTTTCTTGGATGAAGAATTAAGCTCTCCATATTGACATCATCAGAAGTCAAATTCTTGTTGTATCTTATTGTCCTCAGTGGGCGAAAAGCAGCCGATGATTCTGAAGTGGCGAATTCTCTCAGCCACCAATGATCTGGATCGTGTATCTGCTGTTGCTCTGCCCAAACTTCCAATTTCCATCTCCAACACTGATCTCAAAGTCGCCTCAGATACCAAGTTCTTTCCAGGGCTTGGTATGACATTTCATGGTTGCTTGCATTTGAAAGCCCTTTAAAAGTATATTGCATTTTCTTTATATATAATGTTATGTGTACAGGTCTTGCTCTGGCATTCCATGATGGCAGTATTCAAATTCTCCACCGTCTGTCCCTGCATACGATGGGTGTGTTCTACGGTTCCTCTGGTTCCTCTCAGCGGGTTGGTGAGGAACCTGCCATTAAACGCCAGAGAGCAGGTGGCCCCATGCTGCACTTCAAAGCTCTTCAGTTTTCCTGGACCTCTCTGGCTCTGGTGGGCGTGGACAGTCATGGCAAAGTATGCAATATGTCAGGAGTAATGGAGAAATAACTCCTAATCACCCAGTTTAACCTTAGTTTGTCCTTTCCTCCACTCTAGCTTCACATGATCCGAGTGTCTCCATCTATGGGCCAGATGTTAGACATGAACACTCTCCTGCGGCACCTCCTTTTTCTGCTGGAGTACTGCATGGTGACAGGATACGACTGGTGGGACGTGTTGTTGCACGCACAGCCTGGAATGGTGCACAACCTTCTGGAGAAGCTTCATGAGGAGTACATGAGACAAAACCAGGCACTGCAGCAGGTAAAATACCCTGCAGGACACTCACTATCTGTGTTTATTTATATAACAAATTTAAATTATTAAGTGGTTTATAACCCAATAATTTATTATTGTATATACATTACACATTCTTCTTATGTGGTTGAGGGTTCTGTTAAAAAAAATTAAGGATTAATGTTATAGGTCATAAACTGTGTTTATTTTGTCAAAGGCTGTTCTGGCTCTTTATTTAATTTATATCCATATTGTGGTTTGTGATGAAGGTTCTGTCCACACGTATAGTGGCGGTGAAGGCGTCGCTGTGTAAGCTTTCAACTGCCACAACAGCCAGAGCATGTGACTTCCACGCTAAACTGCTGCTCATTGCCATTAGCTCCACACTGAAATCTCTGCTGAGACCCCACGTGCTCAATATGCCCGACAAGAGTCCTGGAGACAGGCTCACAGAGATCTGTGCCAAAAACACTGACATAGGTAACATCCATCCATTCACCAGCCCTCCATCCATCTGCTTTTGCTGTTTTTTTATACTAATACGAATATATTCTTTCAGACATTGATAAGGTGATGATCAACCTAAAGACAGAGGAGTTTGTTTTGGACGGTCCACCTCTCCAGTCCCTACAGCAGCTCATTCAGTGGGTGGGCGACTTTGTTCTTTACTTGCTGGCCAACCTGCCCAATCAGGTAAATTCACCTGGACTACTTTACATCTTCATTTAGGCATCTGGTGTGATGCTTTTATCCAACACGACCTATAGTGCATTCAAGCTACACTTTTTAACGATGTGTGTGAATTCCCTGAGAAATCGAACTTATGACATTGCCGTTGTTATGCTCTACCAGTTGAGTTGCAGGAAAGCCAGGAAACCTTTGCCATTAATTATGAACGTGAGCCCAGGTTGTGCAAATCCAAGTTACACATGCTGTTTTATGCCGGAATACCTTTAAAATTTACAGAGATCTTTGTACTGTGGAAAATCTGTCTCGGATTGCTTAGGACATTTGTGAATCACCCAGTCAGATGATTAAAGTTGCAGAAGTACAGAATAATGTTTTTGCAGCTTAGTTTCAAAAGATACTCTTATTGCACAAGCGATGAAGTTTTTAGTTCTGAAAGTTACAGTATGGTTTCATAATATAATGAACTGTTTTTGCTCAAAATATCAAGGAAATGATGCTTAATGTTTGTATTGCAAAGCATATGAAATGTTTCCTCCTGTACTCTCTGTTTCCAGGGCTCAGTTGTGCGTCCAGGCTTCGGTTTCCTGCGGGATGGTGCATCTCTGGGCATGCTCAGAGAAATGCTGGTGATGATCCGTATTTGGGGCCTGCTGAAACCTGGCTGTTTGCCCATCTTCACAGCCACATCTGACAACCAGGACAGCATGTTTCTGCTCTTCCGCCTGCTCACCAAACTCTGGCTGTGTGGTGAGTCAAACCTTCCATTACTCTGGACCAACACTTCAAAAAAAGCCTTGAATCTGTAAATCTTATAAAGCAATCTAAAAAAAACCCTTGTTTGCTGTTTTATCTCCCCCGACAGCCCGAGATGAAAGTCACCCGCAGGACCCAGACGAGACGTTGATTGATGAGTGCTGTCTACTCCCCAGTCAGCTCCTGGTGCCCAACATGGACTGGCTGCCCATCAATGACGGCGTTATAACTAAGATCCAGAGCAAACACCCGCTGAGACTGCAGTTCGGTAAACCCTACACCCTGCTCGGGCTCAACCCCAACACGCAGGTGGAGGTGTTCAGGTGAGGTGTTATGACATCATGTCAGCTCATCAGTCACTGCTTTGACTCTATATATGAGCAGAACGTTTTGTAATTATTTCTAGCTCATTTTTGTTTTGGTTTTGCAACAGGAGCCCAGCATCTCAGAGAATGGACCACCTGCGATGTTTACAGATGGGTATCTCTCCAACAGAGGACAGTAAAGCATGCACCAGGTACAAATACTGTCTTTAATACATCTCTTTAGAGAACAAGACATTCCTTCAATGTAATTGTCTTTGTGTGGACAACAAATCAATGTGTAATGATTTTAAATGCTTAATTTTTAAAAATATTCATATTGGTTTGTCACCTTGAATAAAAGATTTGAGCTATTACTGTCAGCTTGTAGTAGCTTTTACATTCTTTTTTGAGTCAGTAAAATATGTCTAGTTTTAATTGGTTTAGTGCTGTTTACATAATTTGTGTTGTTTAGATGCGGCTGTGTCACCATGCTGAGATCCCCAAATAAAACCAATGCCATGAGACAGTGGGAGCAGCGCTGGATCAAAAACTGTCTGTGTGGAGGTCTCTGGAGAAAAATCCCCTCCACGCTAACACAATGACCTTGTGTATGCACAGATCTCTCATTCTAAATAACTTATACATTTGTACAAACTAGTTGAAAATTTCCAAAAAGGACCTTCAAAAAGACAGTGAGATGTTTTGTCAGTGAATAATATCATGATTTTGTGCTGTTGTAAATATAAACAATGTGTTTTTATTTTTTAATCTAGTGTAATAAACGGTTTTCATATAAAAAATTAAAGCATTCTGTTTTGTATTGATGTAAACATTGTTATAAATTCCTCTGTGGATGTGATTGAATAGAATTAGTTGGTCTGACACCTGACAGCCATGATGAGGTGCCAAACTTTAGCCATGTATATACCATCACTCACATGCAATGATAAATTAGCATTGTGTTGCTTCAGGAAATAAAACGGATGTCCAGATGATTCTGCTCACACCAGACCATTGGACTGAACCAGAAAATTAAGCAGCCAGGCCTCTGTAGTATAATTAATAATTGAGAAGTACATGTAGAAGCTTTGTAGAACAATTGCACGTCCCCTGATGACTGCTGCTTTTAGTGTAAAACTCAAATAGCTGTGGGACATATTGATGTGAGGGGAATACACTCTCCAACAGGTAAGTTTAACCAGATTAATTACTCTAAAACATTCAGCTGTTCGAGCTTTACTGAGACTTAACACATTGAGTTTTCACTTATCTGGTTGAGATAATGGATTAGTTTTTCAGGACAACAAATGAGTTTGTACATACATGTGCAAACTGTACATGAATTATGATGTTACTGGTGCTGTTCACATCTATTGCCATTTCATTTACCTGTTTAACAATTTAATAACGGCACTATTTTACAGACTTCTGTAGAAGGATGTGTCCATGGGAATCTGAAGGAAATCCAGAGGGGAATTACATTGGCCAGGCTCTGTGCTTTGGCTCTTATTCAGGATCTCATTAAATACGGGGTGCTCAGAGATGGGTCAGTGGGCAACTCTCCAGACCTTCAGTCACAGCAGCTTGTCAATCACAACAGGCACACTTCTTACCTACAATGCCATGCTGACACTATCTGGAAGTTCAAGTGAACCATATCCAGGACAGACCCTTATGTGCAGACCCTGGGGGTGAGTAGACAGATATAAACATCTGATTTAAAAAATATATTTCAAAATCTAATTCTTAATGTGGGGCACTTACTATTGAAGCTATTTATATATGTTGATGTTGTTAATGAAAGTTATTATCATAAGGACAGTTAAGCTTTTTAATTGAGAGTCTATGGGTAGTTAAAAATGAATCAATAAACCTACTCTCCCCACCCCACCTTGTTATCTAAACACACATTACCTGTGCAGCACCATCTCCAACATCATATGCACAGGGCTAGAGAAGAAAACAGCAGATTGGTGAGAAGATGCTCAGGAATATTGACTGGTGATGATGGATTGGTTTTTATATCAGTGAATGCTGCTTCATACAACATTGAAAGATCGTCATATGTGTGGTACTCGGGTCGTTCTGTTACTGGGGTTTATTGAAGCTGATGTCTGACTGCAAGAGGTGCAGCTGTAATTGGCTGCTCAGTGAGTTAAGGAACACTGTGGCTGGATTCATATCGCGTCCATAGATTCAGTAGTCAGATATATAACAGGAGTCCACGGACGTGTGATTGCACCGTGAAAAACGTGAGCAGAAAGAGGAATATGATTTGAACAAGCCGCAGTCTAACCCCGTAAGTACGGAATACCTTGTTATTCCTGTATAATAACACGCTGGGAATTATCACTCAGGATACCCCCGATTATTCAGGGAATCGCCTGTTTTCACTGCCAAGGTGAGATTTTTATTCTTAGTTTTCTACCTGCGTTATAAACAGCACCAGGTGCGTCAGAATAAACGCTAGACCCGACGCGACTGGAAAGCTTTTATTATAATATAACAAGCGGTACCGTACGCTTGTAGATAACGTTTGGTGACAATAACAGGAGCCGTGTGGTCGCGTCGCGTTCAGTGTAGATGCAGTGTTATAACTAATCACTGAGAGTGTCGCAATGACGCTACTGTACAGCAGCAATTATAGTTTTACATAACAAACACCCTCTCACCCCATCAATCTACTACAGCATAGATCAAAAATGATTTAAAACTTACAAATAGGCTATTAATTAACAATTACTTGTTTTAACACTTTTGACCACATCATTTTGTGTTTTAAATGAAGATCCGCTACCCTCCCAAAAGATAGTCTGTGTGTAAGTCTATCAAACATGAAGATCAATAAGCAGCGGCTGCGGGTCATTTTCTCAAGCGCTCTCTTGCGCTCATAGCTGATCAATTAATTCGCACTCAATATATTCATCAGGATCAAATCAATCTTTTAACCAAATCTATCTGTCTGTCTGTCAAATATTTTATCACTGTAGTAATGTGTTCATCCTCCTGATTGTTCTCAGTGGCTGGTGATGTGTGGACATTAGTGAAACTGAAGCATTCATTCTTATCTCTGATTACCTCATTGATTTTTCCTGGGTCTCTTAAATTTGTATCGACCCCATGCATTGTTTTGAAGTGTGATCCTTTCGAACACACCGGGTACGGTCAAAATATACCAGCGCTAAACAACACACACGTTAACACCACTGTCGCAGGGAACAGACTGGTGTGTGAAATGCAGGCATGTTTAATTAACTTCAAAACCTCTTGCTGTGAGAACGAGTGAGTACTTCCTGTTTAAGAGAGACAAAACCCCCAGCATCTACGGGTTTCTCCTCAAAAATCACACACACACAAAACACACA
Organism: Ambastaia sidthimunki; assembly: GCA_036877625.1. Taxonomy (NCBI): domain Eukaryota; kingdom Metazoa; phylum Chordata; class Actinopteri; order Cypriniformes; family Botiidae; genus Ambastaia; species Ambastaia sidthimunki. Next base: position 3,102 of record JAZGTK010010766.1, on the reverse strand, counting down.
GAAATATTTTGCCTGGGAGGCATATGCAGCACTTAAAGATAAACAGAGCTCCTACTTTTGAAAATAGACTCCCTGCTAATTTCAGCAAAGCCTCATCACTCCCACTTGTGAGTTGGAAGAGTGTCTTTAGGACAAATGCCTTGTTTAGTCACTGTAGATTTGGCACAGAGCGCGAAACGCTATTCTCTCACTGCCTGCTCAAACAATGGCCCGCATCAACATTTGTTCATTATGTTCTTTTGAGAATATTCGGAGAGATGTTTATTTAATATTTTTCTCCGGCAAGCCGCTTGCTTCTTCCTATGCATAAAATCCGTTTAACCAAAGCTTACAATTTTTCTGCTGTACAACAATAACTGCACTGCAGATCAGCAGGCTTTCTGCCCATGGCTATTTGAGGCTGTGCTTAACTTAACTTTTGGAAGATATATGCTTTTAAAATGCATGGTCTGTTAAATGAAAAAGGACCAAAAATGTTGATGACTCATCTTGCACTCATGGGTATGTCCAAGTCCCTCCCTCCAAATACCACCTACAGCCTCTGATTAGCAATAACAGGCTTAAAATTATCTCTCATGGTTGTGATGCAAATAAAAGGTGTATATATTATTTAAACATTTATATTATTTAAGCCTATTTGAAAACTTTTTTTGTCTCAACATCCTGTTTGAATAGGAAATAGTTAAACAGGATAAAAAGTTCTGCTCATTAAGGTATTTTATGTGGTCTTTAAAATGACTTTATGTTGTCAGAACATCGAAGCTTCAAAAGAGCAACATGATAACTGCACGTGAAAAAATCAAGAAGAAGCCACCCAAAGACAGCCTCACGCTGCTGCCCTGCTTCTATTTCGTAGAGGTTTGTGCCCCTATTTATTGCCAGTTTAATACTTCAATAGGGCAATTAATGTCTCAAGTAATTACTTACACACTCCAAACAAATAGACTTCCTTATTTTTTTTTGAAGACATAATTGAAAACGCATAATAACAGTCAGCTTGAGTGTGTTACCTTTCAGCACACTGTCAGCCCTGATGTAGTTCCTTTAGTTGACATTTAACCACCATCTGCCACAGTCGCTCTTCAGTAATTAACATGTGCTCTGATCTAGATATGGTGTAAATTATGAATCTTTGATGTCTATTTGCATATAGAAAAGACAGGGGAGAAGAAAATACAGATTTGTAAACACTGTTGTTTATTACATAGTAATAAAGATGTTATTACCATGTAATTACACATTTCTCATCAGCTTTCCCTTCTCTGGCCCACAGCTGCCCATTGTGGCCTCCTCCATGGTCTCATTGTACTTCCTGGAGCTCACCGATGTGCTCCAGCCAGCACAGGTGGGATTCCGCTGCCATGACCGTTCTCTCAGCATGCCGTATGTGGACAGCGGTGATGAGCTCATCCCTCTGCTCATGCTTCTGAGTCTGGCATTCGCCGGCCCCGCTGCTTCTGTGAGATAAACACTGACAGTCATGCCAGTTTACAGTTTCTTAATCTTTTCTCGTTAACCAATGTGACTAGTTGGTGTTGTTTAAATAAACATAAAATCTGTTTTTAGGCTTTTAATGTCTTTTATGCCACTTATTGGTTAATGCTCATCAGCAGTCAACAGTAGCATAAAATAATTGATTTAATTATAGCTTTAGCTCCAAGAAAGCAGAGAGTAAGTTCTCTACAATCAACTGCAAATTCACATTCAGATCTGGCTCAGCTCTGGTATCACTTATGATCCAATCAATTACTAAAGGTTAAAATCACGTTCCATTCCACAATTGTATGTCATTTCACTTAAAACACATAACTTTACAGAAATAAAAGTTTTTAAACCCTGTCTAAAAATATTTTGTTTTTTTAAACCTTAGATGTTCATAAAAGTGTATGTTTCTACATTCATTACATAAACAAGTCTGTTATGTGTGTTCATTTTTTATTTACATTAGCACAGCAGAAGCTTCAGATTTTTATGAATAATTCTATAATTCTGTCTGTTGTTCTATGTTCAGATCATGATAGGTGAGGGTCTGCTGTACTGCATGCAGTCCAAACTAAAGGTTCGTCCTGGGAATGAGGGCAGCATCAATGCTGGAGGCTGTAACTTTAACTCTTTCCTGAGGAGAACTGTCCGTTTTGTTGGTGTGTAACTCTATTTCCAATATAAGACTGTAATTTTATAATACAGCAATAAGAGAACTAAAGCTCAGATATGAGTTTTTAATAATAATTATTAGACTTAATAATAGGTCTAATAATGTGCCAGAACTGCAATAAAACAGCACTAAATATCAAAGCAGAAATGCTGCAGATAAACGATGAGTCATGCACAAAGTGTTACATGGAGCTGATAAAATGAGTCATTGATGTTGCATTCAAATCTGATTTTTCTCTGTTTCTAGGTGTTCATGTTTTTGGTCTTTGTGCAACAGCACTGGTCACTGATGTCATCCAACTGGCCACTGGCTATCACACCCCATTCTTCCTAACAGTATGCAAACCCAATTACACCGTCCCAGGTGTGTCCTGTGACAAGAACCCCTACATCACCAAAGACATCTGCTCTGGCCAGGATCAACATGCCATTCTGTCTGCCAGGTAAAGGCTTGTTTAACTGAGTTTGTAAACTGTGATTTAAAATTGTAATTTACTTGTAACGATTACCAGTTATTTTTGTTCTCCCTTTGTGATCTTCCTGTACTTACCTATGTTCTCCAGCATTTAAATGTTTGAATGTTTGACAGTAGCTTCTGTTGTATATTTGAGACTTACTCTAGATGTTTGCTTTCCTTTGTGACAGGAAAACCTTCCCTTCCCAGCATGCAACCCTGTCCTCCTTTGCTGCTGTTTATATTTCAGTAAGTCTCTATCAGCCTCTCAGCTCAGTGTGTGTGTGTGTGTGTGTGTGTGTGTGTACAGAATGTTTACAGTAAAGCAAATACAGTTTATTTGTCTGTTTAATACTTATGTATGTATGTTTAATACTATATATGTGTGTGTGTGTGTGTGTGTGTGTGTTTATGGATGACATGTTCCTGTAGCTCAATTGGTAGAGCATTCCCAGTGATCCCAGGGAACACATATACTGATAGCTGTGATAATG
>JAZGTK010010765.1:0-16147 GCA_036877625.1 Ambastaia sidthimunki | reverse complement strand
AAATTAAATTAAAAAAATAATAAAACAACTGTTCAATAAAATGTAATAATGTGATTCATTCTAACGTGACAGCTAAGACTGTTCTACACGCAATATGGCAATACATGTACATGGCATACACATCTCACACACACACACCCACATTTCCTGCCTTGACACGTCAGGACGCCCGTGTTTTCAACCACACTTAACACTGGGAGAAACTTTATAGTCCTAGCCGTCCAAGTCTCGGGTACCCCTTCATTCTAACAGGTAACATTATACCATATTTTGAAATAAATCGATTGTATATAACAAACACAAAGCAACGTTAACTACTCAAATTTTACTGAAGTTGGATTTATATGATAGACATCTGCAATAGAAGGCCCGCCTTTTCAACACGCTGATTGGCTGAAGTTTCTGTCAATCTAAAGTGTCTCTCGCTGCACTAGCAAGTTAGATTGCGACATGAAGTTACTAATATGACATTTAGGGATATTTTTGTCAACGCGATGTAGTTGTTTTTGTCCAGAAAGGTGAGTATCGAGATTCAGATCAATAATTAGACAAATTATTAACAACCAAAGCTTTAACTTAACAGCTGATACTATACATCTAACTTTTTTGATCAACAGACTTGTGTTTACAGTATAAACATTACACTTTTAACACTTAAGAAATTGTGCTGTGTTACTTTTTGCGTTTCGTTGTAAGCAAATTTGGGAAAAAAATATATATTTTATGTAAAGTCATTCATGGGTTTGGGTAACCGTTATATGTCCTGTTGCTTCGTTGACGACAGATAATAAGCTGTGATTTTAGGCTCAACCAGTGCTGAGCTACATTGACCTCAGCAGGCCGGTCCGAATATTTTCGTTCTAATTGCAAGGGGTGCTTTAAACCTGATTTCACCGTAACTTCATCTGGTGCCATATATCCCTCCCCCATTGTACATAGTCAGCAAAACATCACTAACCAATAGATCTGCACCTTTCTTTTGACAAAGTTAATCTTTGGTTGCAGAATATGTGCTCTGTTTCTTTACAAGGGATGTTTAGGTGTTTTATATGTAAACTGTACCACCATGTTTATTGTTCTAGATATTTGTGTAGTTGCAGTGATGAGGCGTGGAGATCCTCTCCCACGAGCCTTTCAGGCTCCAGTGGATGTGCACGCCAGCGCAGATGGCCAGGTGTACATGTTCAGACACACACGAGAAGAACTGGACGTGGATGAGTCCGAGGATGAAGAACTCAATGTGATGGAGCTTCGGCCACGGAGCAGGGAGTCATCCTCACTGGAGAGAGAGAGAGGGGAAATGCTCCTGCTGGAAAGAGACATCTCCCATGAGGATAATCTCAACAAACTAGCCCTACAATATGGATGCAAGGTATGCTCTATAATGTGATAGACCATTCCCGTTTAATGTTAGGGAATGACTTTAGGAATAACATTATTGTTATGTTGTTTAAAATTGTGTATGTGTCTCTGTAGTTCAATTTGTAGGAAATTTCATAAGCAGCACAAAGGAGAAACATATTGTTAATTGTTTGCCTTGAATGCACTGCAAGTTGCTTTGTATAAAAGTGTCTACCAAATGCATAAATGTAAATGTGCTCTTAAAATATGCTATCTATAATATATCTTATATCCTAAAATAATATCTAAAAGAACCCAACTCTACTATTTTCAGGTGGCCGATATAAAGAGGGTGAACAACTTTTTTCATGAGCAGGACATGTATGCACTAAAGTCTATCAAGATCCCTGTGAAAAAACACGGCTTGCTAACAGAGACCAACTCTGAGCTCAGGAACCCTCAGCAAAGACCCTCCCATGATAATGTATCGGCCAATCAGCAGCCAAACAGTGCTGAAACAGACATCATGGGCAGACCTCAGGTGCAAAAGTATACAGACTTTCTTAAAGAAGTAGACACTGACATTGAACGTCTTATCCAAAGCACAGAGCCACCAGAAGAAGTATTTTCTGGCAGTTCCAGGGGGTCTAGACGATGGGGATGGAGAAATCAGGGCTTGCGCAGCTATGGTGCAGATTGGGGAATACAGTGGTGGAACGCTGTGATTGCCATGTTACTAATTGGTATAGTGTTACCTATATTCTATGTGGTATATTTTAAAACTCAAGATAGTGGTGAATCTGTAGTGAATAATGCAGTAGTTAACATCTCACTGCCTACCTCAAACAGTACAGGGGTCAACTCAGTAAACCCTGGGAAAGTAGTCAGAGACCACCTTGAGGAAAAGCAAGTATAAGCATTAGAAAACACCGAGGTGTCCTTATTTATGTGACCTTTGAGATTTGGTTTGATGTCTGCAATTTTCCTTGGTACTTTATAGATAAACTTGACAAAGTTGACAAGGTCAACTAATATATAGCCACAATTGCAGTGGTAAATGTTGTGTAGTGAAGGCACAGTTATAGAGATTTTATCGTAGAGTTTATCGTATGAGATTACACTTTACACTCATTGAAGCTGTTGTATTTGGTTTAATGGGTGCTATTTTTAGTTTAAATTAAATGGTTATAACTTTTTAAATCATTTATTTACTGTTTTAAAGACATTATAAAATATATCTAGCATATCTTATACTTTTACTCCTGATGGCTAATTTGCAGAACAATGCAAAGGAATGCAAAACTACTTACCAAATACAGTGTAATAATACAAACTTTTGTTTGCAGTTTGATGCCTGTTTAACTTTGGTATTTCTTATTAACTCAAATTCTTAATCATTTATTATTCTCGGCAGACCTTTGGTGCCAGTTTTGTTGTTTTTGTTGTTGTTTTAAGTGGCACTTTAGTGCCAACAGTGCCAAATAATATGCGTGTATTAAATTTTTGTCCAGTCGTTGAAAGTGCAATAAAAGAACACATATTTGAAGGTACTTCTTGAATACTCCAGCTCACTACAGCTTTATAACTTTTGACCAGTAGGGGGTGCGACAAAATTACTTGTTATACTCAGAAAATAGTGGTAATGATAGGAGCACCAAATAAATATGCATTTTCGGTAGAAGCAAAACACACATTTAATAACTGATTTGCATTCGCCTATACCCACTGCTTCGTGTGAAGTATGGGCCACCAACAAATAGTCTCTTCTCATAATTACACTATTTACTATTTTCCATCATACACCATATGTTTCCAATCTTTTCGTTCTCCAACTCCAAATACTTTTTCATTGTCCTTTTCTTTTTCCTTCCACATTAGTATGAACCCTGTAATTATGACTATTTACTTTACAAAAAATAACTCTCAAAACATTCCCATCATTTTGTTCAGATAAATTTCTTGCTCAGATTTTCCAAATTGCTTTAGCTAATAATTTTTTTGTTCAGAACATCTTTAGAATTGTTTTGAATTTATTCATATTAAATATGAATAAACATATAAATAAAAGTACACTGTAAAAAAAAAACTTTAGCTGTCTTAAATTTTTAAGTTCAACTAACTTGTCTTAAGTCATTTTAACCTGACTGGTGTTAAGTTGCTGTAACATAAAAAAACAGTTGAAACATCACTTGACTTATTTTTATAAGTTACACCAGCCATGATTTAAAATATCAAGTTGAAATTTCTTGTAAAGCCAAGTTTGTTAAATTCAAAAATTTAAGGCAGCAAAAAAATATTTTTACAGTGTAATTAATTAATGTGTTTATTTCCACAGATGTACAATACAGTACAATGTGAATTTGAAATTTTCCAAAACAATCAAAATAACTTCACAGAGTTAAAAAGTGGTTAGCGTTTGCTCAGCAGCTGCTTGGACTGAGTTCAGTGTGATCTCACAACCTGAGAGCCTCATCTCACAGGCACTGCTGCTGTGATCCTGCTCCAGGCCCCACAGCTTTGGCCCTGTGCCATGTCTCCATCTGCTCTACCACTGCAGCACTGCAGACTGGGGGTGTGAGGACCACCCCTTCTTTGTCTGCAAACCCCAACCGCAGTTATTACACAAACCTTAAAGCTGCCAGAGCAAGTCCTGATGTGAGCTGTTCTACAGTGCTAGATTTCTGCATGATCTGTGATTTAGACTTTTTAAACAGTATGGTTAAAATAGGACTGATCACCAACAATACTGTTTCGTTGAAGTATGCTTCAAGTTTAAAAGAATCTAAATCATATATAAACATACACTAAATGTGTACATTGGTAGTATTATAGTATTAGGTATTCTCAATCTGTGACATAAGTGTAACCCATTTATGTGTGTACTAGTTCTTTGTTCTCTTAGGGTCGGTCTTGTGCGCTTGTGGGGCAAAGTTGTCCACCTGAACCATGCATTGAGTAAATAAGCAATAAAGAGATTCTAGCACTGTGACTTTAAAGTGCTTGTGTAGCTGGCAAAATGCCACGTGGTCCCAAAACAGCTTTTAACGCTTATCCTCTGGCAGTTTTGCTTCTAACTCATTCTTGTGCATACAGTATATACAACATCACTCACTTGGCGATATTGCGTAAAATAACCACCAGGGGGCAGTCTTATCATAAAATTCCCGACATTTTACAGTCATTTTCCTCTCAGGTGTGTCTTGCTTCGAATTGCACTTTTGAAACATTTTTGCACAGAGAAATTTTCGTTTTGAATTATGGAAATACAAATAGACATATATATACAACAGTATATAGCATATACATGTATAAATGCAAGTGTGACGTGAAAAGAGCTTCGGGTGCGAATTTGTAACCTAATTTCACGTGTATAATTATTGTAACTGTTTGTATATATGTGTGTTGATAAACAATGTTGCAGTGGGAGCTGGAGGACGGGGGTTTTAGGTCCCGGGGGGATTGAGCAGACACAGGGTAATTTGTAGTGAAATTTCCAGGCGGGTTCGTTCTGCAGGTGGCTGAGCGCACAGGGTGTGGTGGGGAATGAGAGAAGCAATTTGCTGTCTGAAAGCTGTGAATATGAGCATTGTAGCACAGCGGCAGGTAAGGTCATTGAGTCGATGTGCTTGGAGATCAGGCACGTTTTGTAGCTGGAAAGGTGCTGGTGTGAGATGCACCAAAACAAGAGAATTATTTTTTGATGTTGGTCTCCTGTCTCTGAAATTTGAATAATAATCATAGCTTTTGTTCATAAAACTGCAAAAAAATGAAAGGTTCTTCAAATAGTAATAGACTTTTTATATATTATCCGTGGATGTTTTCATTGTCAAACAGTCATTTTTTTGTACAAGCTTTTGTATTTACAGTATGAGATATACTGTATTTTATGTATTATTTATTTAAATATAAGTTATTTTTATAGCCTGTATTAAATGTTGGCATGAGATAGTAGCACTAAGTGCCAATCGTATATCAACATCTTAGAGTTAAAAATACCCAAAACACTGATTTTGTGTTTGACTTTAAACTCTTTTATGGGGGTTTGTTCTGATTCCAAGTCAAGTATAAATATGTGCTCATACACCAAGAACACACACTTTGTGTCCGCACTTTGTTTTAGTAACTGAACTGCATTAATGTTTAGACTTGAGCATCAATGTGTGAGGCAGTATGAAGGTCGTTTTATCAGACACACGAGCGCATTTGGCAGTTTTATTCCGAGAGGAATTATGGTAATCTCTGAGGCTTTGGTGCTGATTCAAAAAGCAATTCAACTCTTTAAATCCCCTGCCAAAAGTCTCCTACATGGCTTAGGTCATACCACAGGAAAAAGCCCAGCGTGGAAAAACACATGGGACACGGGGAGAGACCGGGTTGTTTGATTTCTTTGTAAATTTGCAATCTTGGCTGAGTCTTCCGTCTTTTTCTTTTCTAAGTGCCAGCGATTCGATGGTGCGTCACAGTATATCTGCAGAAAAGACCTGAAAAAGCATAAAATGCAATAAGGAAGGTGTGATGAAACGAAAACCACACAAAACTCACGGACGCGTGTGTGTGGTCAGAGACGTGTTACTCTGGTACTCTGGCTGGTTTTCGCTGTGCTGGTGATCATCTCCCTTTAAATGTTTCTTTTTGGGAATTTCTGTATGGAAAATGAGCAGAAGACGCAGCTGGCCGAAGAATGTGACGTGTTGTCAGTCATGTTCCGGCTTTTGCGTGGGTGGGGGGTTTTTCTGACCCCCCCGCCGTGGGGGGAACCAATGGCATGGCACCTGTTTTACATTCCACCAAGAGGCCTTCTGGAAAAGCGGAGCTGATTCCAGCAAAAGTCGCTCAGGCATGGCATGTAAAATAAAGCAGTGAAAATGTGATTTCTCTGCAGTGATTTCTTTTGTGTAATATCCAAGTTTCTGCTATTAAAGGCAAATGCAGAAAATGCTGTGCTTTCTAACTAAAAGCATTTATTTTTAAACCTGCCTAATGACTGTGAACATTAAGCTATAAGGTCATTACATGCCTTTTCAATAACTGTCTTTCTGTACTATCTACAGATACATTAAAATAATGTGCTACTAATTTTATATTCTTGACACATTATTTTACAGTGTTTTTGTTTTGTTTTCAAAGGACAAATCCTGTTCCTGTTATTTCTTGTATTTGTATTGTCTTTAGACACTAATAACTTAAATTTAAAGCCATCAATTCACTTCAATATTTCTTGGTTCTACTTTATATATTAATCATATATGGTAAAAGAACACATTGAAATTCCTTGTTGAATCTCATGTCCTACTAATGACACTTATAAGATACTTCAATAGGCGAAGGTTACATGTTCTGTGCCCATTTATGCTGAGGTGACAGATGCAACAGTACAGCTGTAAGAAGTGGATTTAAACTGGAAGAGTCTTTATCTTTACCAGGCGCTCTCCTCTGTCAGCTGGCTTAAACTTAATCGACTCAGTTAGCTTGTAAATCCCAGCCGAGGGCACTGCCTAACTTAAGCATTGTTGCAGGAGTAGATGTTTGATGAATTTTAACAAGATGACCATGAATTTCTGTGTAAACTCCACCCAGAAAGGCCTGCTGGCTTAGCTGGGACTGCTGAAGACATGATTTTGTCTCGTTTTAAATAATTGTAAGTCATTTTGAAGCTCCCTTGGAAGTTTGTTAAGCCACACTAGTTGAAAAATACTGCCCTAGGTCGTAAATCAGTATGATTTATAACAAACATAGTCACAAACTCTAAGAAATGATATTGCTGTTTTCTCTGAACAAAATCAGAATAATCTGCTCATATAACAAATCACATTAATGGAACTTAGTTCTGAAATTAGACTGTTTCACAGCTGTTTTACATGTGCTGCCTTAGGTTTGGTGCTGAAACCTTTTATCCAGTAATTTATTCCTTTTTGATTGCTATACTTTCCCTCACAGTCACCGGCCCCCTTTTGTAACATGCTCACATCCTCAAGGCAATATTGCCGTACTGTTCAGCAGCTGTGTGCAAGTCCATCAGGATACGACTGAGCCAGGGCTGAAAATATTACAAGCTGCTCCTGGTATGTCTCGCACTGGAAGAGTTCCATCTGCACGTGGGGCAGAACTTATTCTTCTCCTCTGCAGGAAAAACCTCCACGGTGGCACTCAGTGCCTTTTTAATAATCATACACCTTTTACATTCATGTCTGAAACAGCAATGAGCTTTAAGGATCACTATTATAATTGTTTAATTCCTGTTCAGCAAATAAATAAAAATACATATTTTCATATGACATTCTCAATGTTATTAATAAGATTTTTCACACAAACATTGTAAAGTGATTATTGTAACCTGTCATTTATGCATAAGAAAGCTACGCTGATTTTGTTTATATGCTGGACATTATTTAGTTTTCAAATTTTCAATGTTTTTCTATTTCAGAGAATAGCAATGTTTTTTTTATAAATCTTATTATGATTTCTGTTGCGTTTTCACTTTATACTTTGTGTAAATGCACCTTTTTGTTTATTCGTTAGTTGACTAGCATTTAGCACTGAGCACAAAAGTGTTACAATTTGATGTGATGTTTTTAAACCTGTACTCTGTACTGTACAATTGTACATTTCCAAACTTTCCATTGTAGTCCACTGGCCATATAATGAGTATTGTAGTGAATTCTTCACAAAAACCTCATTGTGGAAGTCTACGTTTGATCATAGCTTTTTTGCTGATGTGGCCATTCCTCGATTCTAACAAACTCACATATTTTATTTGCTCTCAAGGGCTTTCTCAGATTGATGAATAATTGAAGGTCTATTGATCCTTATGTGCTATCTGCAAAACAGCTGTGTCAGACCAGGTGCAGTCAGTTCATTTCTGCTGTCTGAGGAACAATTTATACCATAACTCCTGCTGGAAAAGTTTTACTTCTTGGCTGCCAAACAAAACCAGATGAAAGCTGTTAATACAGGGTGGCTTTGGAAACAAAAACACCTCTGCATAAAGGTGTGGATTTCAGAATCTTTTCTCAGTTTCAGGTCTCCTTCATGGTTATTTTTCTTGTCAGATTTACTGGACACTCAGCTGGACAGATGCTTGACAGATGACAGAAGTCAGAATCACATTTCAATTGTAGAAAATTACATATTCTCTTTGTGATATTTTGTGGTAGAGGTAGGTAGAGGGAATGCTTGATTGATTCAGAATGATTTCTGAATACAGACAGATAGTATTAGAATTAAATATTTGCTCTGCTTCAGTTATATAGTGAATGACTAAAGGAGCAAAGTTTGTACCTGTGTACCTAACATTTCTGGGACATAACAAATACTTTAATTCTAGAAACTTCTAAGAAAAACAAATTAGGAGTTTGTACAATGTAGGTTGGCACACGTTACTTCAGTATGTTTATTTAAAATTACTTAAGTTTTCATCACACTGAACAGTAACCAAACAATAAAGTAGAAGAAGAAAATGTTCAAACTATTTAAATTTAGCCAAACTTGAGCACAACATGGGGTAAATAACACAATGAGTCCCGATAAGCACAGCCCCAGCTGTGAGAGCAACGCAGCAATTTGTTTGGAAGATGACATGGTTAATGAGAAACACTTGTTGCAGGACTCCATAAATTCAAGAGGGGTGGGGGGCTAGCTCATCTTCTGAAGTGCTTGGAAAACATTCGCTGCACGTCACGCTGACAGACGCCGAATTTCCTGCCATCCCAGATGTGCCCACACAGCTGTGAAGCAAATGTTACCCGGGGCCTGTTGTCTTAGGGCAGTTAAAATCTGAGATCTGAGCTGGTGTGTGTGCGTGTATGTGAGTGTGTAAGTGAGTGTGTGTGGATCTGTGATTGCAATGTGTGTATTGTTTATAATTTGTATGTGAACAGTGTATATTGTTGTATCGTGTTGCATGTTCATGCTTGTGTTTAGCAAATCAGCCTCTGGCTAGGTGGCCATGATGGAAAAGGCAAACAAACCATCTACTCCAAAAGTGTGAGTCTCCTAAACTCAACAATCTTCATCTCAATCAGGGTGGTCAACAGGAAATGACATCCAGACTATGATTTTCTCACTCTCTTTAGCATTTAATTCTTTCTTTTCTATTTACATGTAAGACGGGCACATGTGGAACACACTATGTATTCACACTATGTATTCACCCAGCTAATGTGTAATTTCTGTAGCATCATCTCTAATGGACCACTTTTTATTGTATTTATATCGCAGAAACATTTGCTGTTTTCCAGTTGTGGAATGTACATGTAAAATGCACATATGCCTGCTTTCACAGACAAGATTTTTTCTTTGTTTTGTCTCAAGATGCACAACAGTAATGTTTTTTTAAGACATGTTAAGCTACTTATATGTCTTAATTTACCTAAGGCCTAATCTAAGCCCTGTCTGTGAAACCAGGGCATTATGTTTTTCCACTAGCTTTAGCATATTTAGCTTCTGCTGTGCAATGAAAGCTATGCGATTTTTTTGGTTAAATAAGTTGATCATCTCAATATTTGTAGTTCATTATGACTAATTGAATTTTTCAGTGTTAATACTATCTGCACTACTTATAACAAAATAACAAAATATTTTGCATACCTCATATACCTCATTGTATACCTCATTCCTGTTGAGATAACCTCCCATTACCAATATACACAACATGCTTTCAACCCTGTAGCTATACTTAACACTCTCTGATCTTACACAACCGATGGTATAGTGCAGATAAGTGCACAAAGCAGCAGCGACATGAGAGGCCAAACAGAGAGAAGGTTATCAGCTAAAGACATGATAGATGGATTAGTGAACTCTGAGGATGGACACAGAATCCAGGCCCGTCTCTCATCATGTCTTCTCATCATCTCATCATTCTCTTATAATTTTCTTGTGTCTGCATTTGTACGGTATTTGGATTCACATCAGATTCACATAAGTAAAAACACACAAATACACAAAAACAATTTCCATATTAGGACATTCACACAAATATGTGTGTAGAATGGCTGTAGTGAATGAGACCCGCTCTCACTATCTCTGCAAAATCCTCAGTGGCACAGAAATTTCAGTCCAACTCCTGTGTGAGAAACCTGCAGCTCCAGGCTTTCTGTGATAAATTCTCCTCACATCACATCTCAGCTAATTTCTGGCTGATTAATGCCTGGAGAACTCTGTTCACAGCTTGGGAAAGGAGAAAAGAGGAGAGAAGAGGGGGAGATAGCCAGATGCCTGCCCCTGCTCCCATCGCTTCCTCATTACAGCCATCTGGCTGCCCTGCAGGACCTGCAGTGGTTTGCCGGGCCACTGCAGTGGCTGTGGAGGCCCCTCTCAGCACTGCAATGAGTGAGTGAGAACAGACTAGAGATAAGAAATGATTTGTGAGGAAGAGATATGACAGTGTGAACGTTTTTAACTCACAGTCTCTTTTTTTATCTTTTGCCTGCTTTCATTGTCTTTTTTGACTCTGTGAACATGCGTATGTCTGTATGTGTCTTCACCTATCGGTGTCAATGTGTGTGTGTGTCTGTGTGTGTGTGCATGTCTTTGGAAGGTGATGAGTGAGAACCAGGCCCACGGGAGATCACGTCACCTCAGAGATAGCCACTATTGCCTAGCAACAGGGCCCTTAGGCCCAGAGAAGGAACTGAGATGGGAAAGTCGATCCTCTTTTTAAAAATCATAATAATGGATCTTTTCAAACAGAGGGACTAAATGGATTAGGCTCCATAATGCTACAACTCATGTTAGTCAGTTTTAATTGGCATTCATGAAAGGTTACAAACTATGTCTGGAGATCAACCATACAGTATCACATTTAACATATAAAGCAAATCCTGTCATAAATAACCCTAACAGAACATATATTCTAACCTTCCGTCTGTTTTTAAACATTTCAAGGGTACCATTTCAAGATATTACAAGGAGCTTTATGTGTTTCTATACCATTAATCTTTTCTGTATTGCATTTTTAATGGAAAAAGCAACAGACATACACAGCCATCCTCCCTTCTTGCAGAATTCATGACAGCGATTATTCAAATATCCTGCCTCAGATCTCGCTTATTCTTAACGGTCTCACAGCACCGTTAAAACCACTCACACTCGTGTGAGAAGCTCAGCACAGCCGCTAAGCGTTTAACTGTCAAGCTCTGAGTGAAAGATCTCTTAGTGACTCGGGTTGTGCTTATGAATGACAAACAGAGGGACATTCATATTCATGAAGATGGTAAATCGTGATGCAGTGATCATTTTGCAGTAAATTTCAATGTGGATAGCAGCATCTCTGGCATCAGGTATATGTACAAGTATTTGCTTTGAAAATATTTCCTTTGATCTATTTAAGTCAATCAATTAAATAAACTATGCGAAAATTGAAATATGCCTTCGTATTACTGTATGGAATACAACTGATGATGGAGTTGTGTTCAGAAAAGGCTAGTGTTGTCCCAAATAGAAGACATAACTTTTACAACACGCAAACACTTTTTCTTGTTGAAGAAAATGGCAATTCATGTACATAAAGTGTTGCCGCCAATTTTTGTTTAGCTCCGCCCCTTCCATTACATAGGAAAAGCTTTATCAGTTGATAAAAAAGTTTAAACAGTTTCTTTGCAATTTTCTGTGTAAACATGTAAACACTCTCGCATTATATATATATATATATATACCACTATATATACCATAAAATAATGTATGTGAATTAGAACACACCCAGTGTATAATTCTTTGATTATGGTCTGGACTGTATTTGTCCCTTGGTTTTCACCATCTGTGCAACAATGTATTTACCCCAGCTTCTAAACACACACACTCAAAGCAAGAAACTTAGAGGAATCCTGAGCTCATTTCAGCCGTGTAACAAGACAAATGATTGTCTTCCCACTAGACAGTGCGGACGATGTCTGTGGACATGGCAGGTGCAGCTGGGCCTGATATTGCTTTGTTTAAACTTGTCAGGTCAAAATGGAGGTTTTAGAAAGTCTGCATTCTAAGCCAGGAGCAACTGGCCTCCACGGAAGTGCTGCAGACATTTCCGAGTTTGTACATGTGGCGTGTGTGTGTGTGTGTGTGTTTGGGTGAAATAGGAGCTGTGTATTTGACCTGAGCCTAGGATGAAAATAGCACAAAGCCTGTGGCTCACCAGTCTAATCATCTCAGTCTTTCAATAATTTAGTGTGTTATCTTCATACACCATAGCCTCTGATGTAGAATGCTGAGTTGTTTATGCTTGTCTGTGTCTCCTTGACTGTTAGAAAGAAGTCAGAAGCTTGGGATGAGAATATTTAGGTTACGATTCTGTGATAAACAAGTTCAATGATTTATAACTGGAGTTCTGTAAAATGAAACCAGCAATAAACCTAATTAATAGCAGGTTTATTTAATGACAACACTCCCCTCCCCCTTCTATCTTGCAATATTAAAGCAACGCAAACATGCTAATTTTGAAAGCACTCCTATTTGGATATTGAAGCACTCCAAATGGATATCAGACATGTATGGAAATACACAGAGGGCTCAAGCTAAAATATTGCTCATTCTAGAAAATATGACAGTGCTGGACTGAGGCAGTAGTGGTTGCTGGAAAACAAACATTTGCACTGCAGTGTTAATATGGCTTCATCCAAATCTTTTTGCTTTGGCATTTATTCTGAAATCTTTCTTTCCAATTTGATTTGAATTCCCACGGGACTGAAGCTACAGCATTCCAACTGCTGCTTGTGAACGTTTACAAATGAGAGATGTTTCCTGTTAGTTGCATTTACAGTACAGAGCAGTGGCCCAACAGACGTGAGCCAAACCATATTGGCCAGGGCAAATACATTGTCATTGCACAAACGATAAACTTAGATTTATGCATTAGGCAGAGCCTTTAATACAAAGCAACTTACAGTTATAGATTTTAAGTTATAGATTTTATGAATCGAACCCACAACATTTGTGCTGCTAAAACAATGCTTTACCAACTGAGCTACATAAATGAATTGTATCTAACATATGCATTTTCTTTATGCTTTGCAATGTATAGATGGGATATGTCAATAATAATATATGCAGAAACACTCTAAGTTAACGTTACATGCTTTTCTTTTAAGCTGTGCTGATAGCAAATGTGGGATCATATGCCTCATTCTCACAGCTGTGGATGAGAGCTAGTTCAAGTATGCTGCCTGAGGCTGTTTTCACTGAGTTATAAAGTTGCTATTGTGAGCATTTTGGACTCAAATGCCTGATAGAGGAACAGCAGAATATTACCCCCCCTCCCCCACCCTCCACCCCCCTTCTCTGAAATCTCTGTAAATTTTCCAAAAGGTATCTCAGTCTGGTAACACAATCTGCTTTCTGCAATTTGCTTTCTGTGCTGTGTTTAATTACTTTAATTGCTTTATTGTGAAGGGTTCTCTGTGACTAACAGAAAAAGTGAACGGCCAATGATTCATCAATTTCACTGGCTTCTTTAATGCCTTTCTTCTCCAACTGATTTTTAGTCTGCATTTCATCAAAAACGTACTGCTTGTGATAGTTAACAAACATTAAAGAAGTAATCTCTATCGACACTGTTTAGGCAAGGCCAGTTTCCTCTTTTTGAGCAGTTCCAGGAACACTGGTCATTAAATATGTGTGTTTCTCTGGATGTGGGTGACATATTGCTTAGTTTAGCTCAAACAAACGGTGACGTCTTTGTGCTTTGACAAAAACCATTACCCACAGGATTTGATTCCTACGCAGGTTACCATCTCAGTCAAAGAAATACATTTACAGCGCAAGGCAGCATTGATAAGATCCTAATCCTCTGTCAGTCTCTATTTCATTTCAGAACTGTCAGCTGTCACATCCCGTGAGCAACGAGAGTGGTCAGATGAATAATAAGGCAGGTGCGGGTTTGATTGATGCATTGTGCTCGGGGTGGACAGCAGTAATATGAAAGGCTGAGCAGTGCTTATGAGATCAGCTAGAGTAAATCAAAACTCCTGTGAGAACGAGGCAGTCCAAGCCACAAAATTACAGTATCTTAGCTTGTGGCCGCGGGAACGTTGCACAACGGTTTTCTAATGAGGACTTTAGACATGTTGTTTTAGACCGCAGACAAATGCGGCAATAACCAGCAGGGGGCAGTAAGTGTCCTAAAGCAATGTGTGACTATATTAGGACAAGAACTGACCCCGGTGCATAACGTATGTATACTAAAGTACATGAAAACTTAGGTGTCAAACTAGTTGTTTGGAAGGTTGATGGGTCCAAAGATATATTTTCTTTATTGAGTGCTATATTTTATGTCAATAAAGTATTGTAAGTCCACTGTTGTAAATTCACTACAGCCTGACAGACATATAGCTATAGGTTTAAACTTTGAATCTGTAATCAAAGCAAGATTTGAAAATATGTGTTTTAAACCCTTACAGTTATACAACAGAAAAGAAAGAACATAGTGGAAATAAGATTTTAAATAGTTTTATTAAGTTGTTGAAGATGAATCTCTATTAGGTTTATGGATTTATGTAAATATCCTTTTTTAATTGACTTGTTCAATACAGATATTTATTTCATATCCCAGTCTAGACATTTTTCTTTTTAATGAATCCATTAGGAAAACATTACCTTAAAATTCAGTAGACCTACCTTGTTTATTTAAAACTGAAGAAGGAAGTCTAGGGAAAAGAAGACTTTTTAAATAGGTGGATATAAATTTCCAGGTCATGATATGTGAGAAACTGTATAAACTCTATAGCCCCATACTAATTACAGTCATTTACAATTTCCAGCCAAAGTCTTATGTGAGCAGATATGAAAGGCTGAAAAAGATATGTACACAAATATAAAAGTGTGTGGATAGGTTATGCACCTCCCTATTTATATAAAGACATGATATATGATGACAGCTATGTACAGACAGTCTAAACAGTATATATATATTTGCATGTAAATGTATGCATTGTGAATGTATGTTAGTGAATGAGTATGAGTATTTATGAATTGTTATGCATGCATATGGACATAAAATCAATATATTTAGTTTATTTGTTTGAAGTTTTATACATTTGCTTTTGCTATTATTAATCAATAGTATACAAATGGTCAGGGGAAAAAAAGACTTGCTCAGAATTAATTCCACTTTTCAATAATTGGCATGTTTAGAATATCTAAGGCGTCACTTTAAAATTCTAAAACTGATATGCATGTATCTGGGTTGTGCACGCTTGTATGTGTGTTGTTGTGTGTGTATGCCAACAGGATAATGAAGAATGTATGTTGTGTAGTGTGTGTCTGCACACACTAATCTAAGAACCAACATATTTACTGATCATGTACAAAAAATGTAAATATAAAAACCCATGCAGCAGACATGAGATGTTGTGTGGTTGTTTCAGTAATGTGTGAGTGTGCCAGTGCATACAGTATGTGTCCATGTGTGTATATCTGAGTTAAAACAGCTGCTTCTACAGACCTGTTTCCAGCTGCTTCCAAATTGGTCTGCCATTAAGTTATTATCTGTTTATGGCTCTATGACCAGACCCGCCTTTGGCAGTTTTATTCCCTATACAATGGAATGGTTAGAGATGAGGTTTCAGGTCTGGTGTAATAATCGTCTATGTCATACACATTAAGTCTGGATACCATATTGTCTTGGAATGGCTTCATGCACATTCATTGTGGAGCCTCTAAGCGGCATTGCTTGTGGTTTAATGTTCACCTCTATTGGTTCCCTCTGCACCCAGAAGAAAAGACCACCATCTGATCAAAGATCTACCTTCTAAAATGTCAATGTGGTAGATTATTGCAGACATCTCATTGTGATTTTTCTGACACATTTTATTTTTAT
>JAZGTK010010764.1:0-16148 GCA_036877625.1 Ambastaia sidthimunki | reverse complement strand
GGAGTCCGATATGTGACACAGTGTTGTAAGAGTTACAGGAAGGTGATGGAAAGTCTATGACAGACTGATTCTAATTACCATCTTGGTAGAGAGTACATTGCTTTTCTTAACAACATAATTAAGATTCCCATCACCCAGTGCAGCCCTCTCTAATGTTTTGACAGAGGTTGTTAGGCTTGTAATCTTTATCATCGCCTGGCTAGCACTTTGTTCGTTTTTTAATTTTTTTTCCAAGCCCTCCCTATCTGCCTGCCTTTATCCTATAATCGATCTGTTTGCTTTCTCTTTGTTTAGTCCTGCCTACACTTGTATTTATTTACTAAATTTGACCGCTTCGTTTTGTCAGCTCTTGACAGTGATATCATTACCCATAATCCCCTGCGTCTCAAAGACGCGGCCTTTAGAATTCGGCGAATGACTGGAGTATCGACACGGCGCTAAAAATGCCGGAGCGTCATTGTCAAGCAAGCAGACGCTACGACTGTTCTCCCCTCAGCTTCTGAATGAAGGTGCCAATACAGTGAGAGTATTAGGATCAGAGGGCGTGTGTCATAGTTCACTGATTGAGTTTCTGCAGAAAGCCTCACTGACAGCGCAATCAATGCAGCGTTGGGTATCGATTCTGCAATATCACAGCTGTCTCTTAATGAAAGGGTAGGGCGAACGAGGCAGCAACTGAGTGAGGGGAGACGGGGCCGAGTCATTGCACGGGCTGGAATTACCTTTCGATTGGCCCAGGTCCACTGTGTTGGGACTCTCATTTTGCCGCGGCACCTTTCTCCGCTGATCAATACGACATCAGCCAGTGAGGCGGTAATTACGTCCCTCCAGCTCCACACAAAGCCCGCCAGCTAGCGCCAGGGGGAACGAAGAGGTCATGCAAAAAGCAGCCGGCCACTCTGAAGGTGACGGGAGGTGGGGAGGGGGGGTCCCCTTGCGCTCGCGGAGTACTTAGCTGCCTTTTTAATTACTGTAATTTTCTGCGCAAGTCGGGAGAGCGAGCTGATGAAGTCAGACACTCTCCTCCCTGCTGTTCCTGATGAGCCTTGATAGGTCTTCAAATTACACATTGACTTTGCGTTTTCATTTCCCTCAGTGTTTAGTGCTAATAACCTGTAGAGCCCCTTTTTCTTTATTTGGCTCCTCCCCCCACCACAGACTTCTACAATCACACACACACACATACACACACACACACACATCTTCCTTTTTACCTCAGAGTCCTCGGTGTCAGTGCAGTAATTACACTGTGTGAAATCTCTACCGCAGTCACAGCTGTCTGGCCCTCTCCTCGCGCCCGGGTCAACTAGGCCACAGCTAATCCGCATCGCTAAGGTTATGAAGACAAAACTGTAGACTTCTCTCCTTCTCTGCTGTATTCACACTCTTAGTCTCCTACTTCAACAATAACTTTAAAAACAACCAATTATCTAGTTTAACTAAGCTTGGGTTCAATTTAGCCAGCGCATATATGAGCGGTGTACTGAATATCCAAGATGTACTGAATATCAGCACCAAACGACATGAGTTCAAGTGTGGTTTTGTTTTTAACTTACAAGTGACATTTATGACTAAATTTGACCAGTTAATTCATATATTTTTCCTCAGGCAATGAAAATTCACGAGAAGCCAAGCCAAGCTAGAACAGATTATTGTTAATCATTGTATGAAACATTTGTAGCTAAAATATCGGATTTACAATCTTATAATTGCTTGTCAGTGTAACATGCTAGACAGACTTATACCTGTCAGATAAAGCAAAGTTATCTTTTTTGTAAAAAAAACGCACTGCCCCACCTGTCCTCGTCTCTGGGTCTTTTGCAAACACTGTGAAGTCACACCCTCAGTTTAACAGGTTACTTGTCTCTCCCCAGGCCTCGACGCTCGCTGCAGAGAGAACAGTCGGAGTTCGAGTGTGGCCACTGATGCATAGCATTCCAATTTCAGTGCCATCCCATCCTGGAAGACTGCAAATGAAACGAGGGGAGAGAAATTCTCCACACACGCCCAGATTCCGAGCTGCTGCGTGTTGTGAAATTCTACTCAAGAGCTACAGACGACTGTGTATACCAATTATCACAGTGTTCATCTCAGATTTAATGGGATAGAAGAGTGCTGTTTCAATTCCTTAATGTCTTTAGAGTTTTTTTGTGTTTTTTTATTAACAATATTGACAGTCACACAAGTCTACTAAGTCTCATATAACTTGATGTTTTCGTAGGTTTAGAAGATTAGAACGGGTTATTTCAATGAGACCTTGTTATCTTGTTTACAAAATACTTTAGACTAGCGCTATAAGCTTTGAGCAGTTTAACACAAAAAACTGTGAGCTCAATTAATGTTTTTAATTTACCACACAATTCTGTTTTTTAACTTAATAAATTCTTTTAAATGTACCAGTTTAAATTTTTCAATTTCTTGTTGGTGATCCATCAATACTGTGTAGTTTACAAACCTTAGTGCAACATTACATTTCTGCATGTAATGGATGTTGAACTTTGCATTTTAGAACTTTACATTTACTTAACATTTACGTTGTAAACTTTACAAAACATTGTAAACTTTGCTAAATGTTTTTTAGCTCAATCAATGTTAATTCAGTCTTTAGGAAGGAAGAGGCCTATGAGACTTATATAGAGGCATCGGTTGTCAGCTCTCTAGAAACCTGACATTTCTACTGTCTCCTTCAAAAAACAATTGGCTTTCAGTCGGTTATTGACTTGTATACAACACATCAGCTTTTCATTATCACTCCAGCTTCAGACCCTCATCAGAATGAATAATTGATTTGACATGGTACAAAACAATTGAATGGCCAATGATTGGAAAGTTACAGCCATTCCTCTAATGATAATAGAGGAAGCAAACTGATCTCAGATCAGAGCGGATGAGAGACGTCTCAAATACAGTATCTCAATTCACAGCCACCCAAAGAAATGTTTGGAGTGTTTTTTGATGCTGTTGGGCTTTGTCCAGATATAAGGACCACACTCACGCATACCATGTCTGAATCCGACAGTTCTGTTGTGTTGGTGGCTGGGTGAACTCGAGGGGGAAATGGAAAGCCTTTGAGCGTTGGGGCCCTGTTGGTCCTGCTTAGCCTGCCCATAAAAGCAATGGTGTTCATTAGCTGGACCAGATCTGTCTGCCTCACTGAGCCCAAACACACGCGCTCACAACAGCACACCCTCTACACAGAGCGACCGGACCTCGCACGTAAGCCACCCAAAGACCCACCGCACAATGAACTCATTTATCGTAGCGAGACACGATCGGTTCTCAGGAAGAAGTGAGATGGAATCGCCAAGGTGAATGATAAACACTGTGATTTGGAGACAAGTGTTGAGATGCACAGTTTAATGTCTGCTAACTTGAAAAGATTTGAGGGAAAAAACTCAGTTGTATGTGCAATACTCAACAACCTGAACTGCAGTACTGAGATTGGGTTTCATGGCCAGTACAAAATAATTACGGTACTGGTACTGGTAAACTTTGGCTGGTAAGGTTATTATTGGCAGGTGTGCCAAAAGGTTCCAAGAACACAAATCTAACACGATTTTAGAGAGTTTAGTAGGTGCTGCAGGTTCCCATCAGTCACTATAATGGTCTGTTTCAGCCTGTTGCAATGAGGTGGCAAAGCACTCAATACTCTCAGACTTCACACACATATACACACTATCTAGACGTCCATTCACACAGACCCTCCATGTACTGCTCTTAATGAGCTTCTAAAGTTAAAGGTAATAAGTGTGATCAACAAAATCCTCACCCTCTTCCACACACACACACACACACTTGGTTTATATACCTCTGTATGGGGGTCTACAAACAACCCGTTATAAGGTGACATTTCTTTCAGAGAGAGAAACTATGACGGTGGTCCATTTTGAGAGTGACATCACTGTTCTTAAAACCCCTTCCCCCTAACTATAACCTTTAGCATATAGTGGCATTTTATAACATCCTATGACAGCAACATTTTCCTTTTTTTATTTCAGACAATTGTATATTCAGGCTGTCTAAATAGGGCAATAAAAGTACCGTAGCACAGTGTAGAAAATTGTGTGAGGGATAGCTATACAGTATAGTGGTCATTATACAGAAATATTGGGAGTACCTCCATTGACCAATCAGAAACAAGAATTCCAGAGAGCGGTTTAATAAGCTCATATGGAATATTTTTATCTGGAATAGTTGAAACAAACATTTTTGCAGGATAAAAATCTCTAGAACTTTCTCTTAACATTTTTATGCACTTGAGGGCAAAATTATCCAGAGGCTTAAGTGACCTCTGACCTGTAAGTTGTATCTTATCGATGTTTTTGCATCTCTCCTCTCAGGCTCCAGATGTCAGGGTGAGCTCTTACGGCAATAACAGCTGGAGGAGAACAAACCTTTCGGGCAGCCGCTGGTGACTTAAGCTGTGGCAGAAATAAACCATGAGCGTATTGGACAACAGCAAAACTGTCGTGCTGTGCAATGCCTTTTCCTGCAGGCTCCTGCTGACGCCGTCTTCAAACACGACGGGTATATGTGAAGAGAGCGCTCAACTTTTGTTGATCAAAACTAGCAGGCCAGCATTACTGGGTCTGTCAGGCATAAGCGGCCCAGCAGAGCTACACACCCCATTCCTGACAGAGACTGGATTAAAGAAAATGCACATAATGTTCGAGCTGTTTATGAACAGACAAAAAAACAACATGGAGAAGTAAACAAAGAAAAACAAGCAGAAAACAGTTCGGTAGAAAGCCTTTAGATTCATAAGCAAACCATAAATTCTCATGGTACTTTTGAGATCATGTATGTCCCTTGTTTGTTTTACTGCCTTTATTGTTTATTTGATTAGAGTCAACGCTTTAAATTTCATATTGTATTTTGACGCATGCCATTTAAAAAACTTCCATCTCACGATCCAGACCCTGTTGTAGCCCTACCTGTGTCTCACTGACTCCCCCATAACAACAACCAAACACCCATAATCCCTTGTGACTCCAGTTTGTTGTTTGTTGTGAACAAATACGCACAGAAATGAAGTGAACTGAAGGGTGTCATACTCTCTCCGTCGCCCTACAAACACTCCCGCGAGCCCCCGGCCTCCCCCGCACGCCCTCACGCGCCCCAACAGTCGATAAGAGCAGCCAGCTGGGCGGGCGACTTGGGTGTGACCCAACTCCCAAATTAAAGCCTATGCCAGGCGAAACTATCCATCGCTTTTCCTCTCTCTCACTCTCTTCTGGGCTCAGAGGGTGTGAAGTGGGCGTTGACCTTTGCCGCTGGGTCTCCAGGGAAAAAACTGTGTGTCCAGCTTCATTTGCCACTCACCTCTCAATTAGAAGCGGAGCGGGGACCGTGTGTGGGAAGCACAGGCTTGTCTCTTTCTGCCTTCGTGCGGTTTGATGAGTGCCGCGAGGTCTTGTATTAGTTTCACTCACTGTCTCCGTGGGCAGCTGGAAATTCAGATGCTGTTTGTGCTGAATGTTGAGATGGTGCAGAGATGAGAGTGTTGACCGTTCACTGCAAAACAAGCCATGAAATAAACTCTGCATGAAATATAATTTTGACAGTGTTTAATGCAAGACAGAAGGAATTGCAATAACTCAAACCTGATCATTTGTCACTGTTATACTTTAAGATATTTTAAGATTTTAGAGTGATTTTATAGGAAAACGTGCAACTCATGTTTTTGTTCAATCGTTTTTATTAATTGTAAATTACTCTAAATTATATTTGTGTTTGTGTGTGTGTGTGTGTGTGTGTGTGTTATTTTATACTTTGGAGCTGGAAATTCAGATAGTTTTCCTCAGACAAGGTTAGTAAACAACTTTATATTATATATCTCAAGTAAACACAATGTATTTTTAGCCACAAACATTATATGTGTTTGGATTTTAACAGTAGCTTTCCCTCATTTATCTCTATGTGCATTAACAGTAAATATATAGTTATTTTGCACACTGAATGACAGTAAAATTAAGTAAATGTATAAATAAAATGTATTCAAACCATTCTGAGATGACAGAACAGTTACATCTGCTTGTTCCATCCGAAATCCCATCTTTGCAGATCTCTGTATAGTCTCTGTAAATAACTTGCGAGGTCACGGCCTCACTGAGCGCAATACTAATCCTCTGTGGCCCCCTACTGGCCAGATGCATTAAACTCGTGTAGCAGGGGCTTGACACGGGGGCTGTTTCTTTTCCTCTGGCATAATAATTCACAGTATCTTCTACTTCAAGCTCTCTACCTGTAGGGAAAGTTGACTGGCTTCTCCCTACGCTTACGAAAGTCTATTTTCTCTCTCGGATAAGTCATGTGGTCCTCCAGCTTCTGCGGATAATCCTTCGGAGGCTGGGGTCACAGCGAGGCTACGGTTCAACTGCCCCCCGACTATTTGTTTGATGAGTAACCCCTGACCCCCCTCTGAAAGAGTGAGAGGTTTATGCAACTTAGGGGGAGGCACTTGGGCCGACCGTTTTTCTAATATTGTAGAATAATCACACACCGATGGGAATCCCACTGTCCAAGCTGGCTATCGCCTACCGGCCCTTAAGCCAACAGGGCCCCTGAAGTTCAGAGCTCTCTTTTCCCACTAATACTTTGATAATGGATGGGTTGAGGCAAAGCCCACAGAGCAGCATATGAAATCATGGTGGCATCTCGTACGCTTTCCCCTCTGCTGTCCTGTCTGACGGCTATGTGACAGAGAGAGTGGAGAGTGGGCTTTATCCCTTCATGTCTGAGTAGTCACTGTAATGACTGCAGATGGGAGAGCCGCGGGGGGCCCGGGGCTCCGGGGCCCTGTCATTGTTTGGGGCCGCCTTGACCCACTCACATCATCTCATCCTCTTGCCTGCTGACGTTGAGCAGTAATTGAAAAGTATATTAGGGCAAATTGCTTATATCTGTGGATGCCATTTGTCCGAGCCCACGCCAGCATGTATTTATTCTCCCATAAATGAGAGAGAGCTTTTCCAGAAGTTGGGCTGGATCTCCAGAGCACTCGGATATTTGTTTATAATTTGGCAGGGAGAGGAGGGGGGAAATCATTTATGCACGGTGATGGTCCTCCCCAGGGAAGTGTGATATTTTGGAAGGATTAATGATGATCTGCTTATTGACTTGAATTAATGCCTCACTTTGACATCAGCCACCTTGCTTTTAGAAAAACAGACACACACACACACACATCAATGCAAACACCTGCTATTTTGACTCTAGCATGACAACAAAAAGTTTTTGATCAGTTGGCTTAGTTTGTAAAGCTTCGATGGTTGTTGTTTTCTTATGTTTCAGACGTATACGAAGCTTTTTATTTTGCCTAGAAATGTTTTGTGTTGTATTCGTATCAACACATTTCTAAACATTCTAATCACATTTCTTAACATTCTAATCATCACATTTCTAAACATTATAATAACCTAAGTCAAGACATTTCATCACATTTCTAAACATTCTAATCCTCACATTTCTAAACATTATAATTGTCACATTTCTGTACATTTTAATCATCACATTTAAATAATCACATTTTAAGACATTTTAATCACATTTCTAAACATTCTAATTATCACATTTCCAGACATTCTAATCATAATTTCTTTGATCTGATGACTTCAGATATAAACACTGTCACTCTTTTAGTTGTCTAGGTTGAGCGACAGCCGGAAGTAGGCCACGGGATGACAGGAATCGGTCTCGGGGGACCCTCAGGCTTTGCTTATGGCCCCTGAGATGCGGGTTAGTGTTCCCAAAGGAGGGGCAACGGAAAGCAGCAAGCAGCTGTGTGGAGTCTGGCCTCCATCTTGCCTGGTACATCACCTTAGGTTGAGCTGAGCAACCATCCAAAAATAATTTGGTTTTGTCCCCTAATGCAGTTGCTTTAGCCTGGACTCTGTTCTCAAGCCTGGACTGTACATTGTTTCAGCCATCATGAAAAATGAGTGGGAAGTTTATACCTTTTATAAATAAAATATGTTGCTTATTAAAGCATAAATATATATTAGCAGTTTAATCATGTTTATTTATTATATTTATATAATTTTTGTTTTGTATAATGTATATTAACTTTATTTAATATAAATATTTACTTCATCTCTACTATAATTGTTAATTGACATGATATATCATATAAGATTACATATTTATATGAAGACAATAAATCATCTTAAATACCAGTATATAAAAGAGCAAAAAATAACTAATCTTACAGATATAGACATTTAGATTGAAACATTTCAGCAAACCAGTAAATCAGTCATGACCTTTAACCCCATCTGTCACAGGAAGGGCTAGTCTGAGGATCAGCCCTTCTCTGATAACCTCTGTTGTACCGACACGGGTTTAACTAACCCCTCCAGCGAATCTGATTCATAAGGTCAGATTCATGTCTCAGAGGACCATAATCTGCATTAGGTGTGAAAGATGGGATCCATCTGTAAGAACATGTTAAAATAGATACATTTAAATAGTTAGGTGTAATATTTTTAATTATGTTTTATTAGTAAGCCATAATCAAACATCATATACTTCAGAGATCAGTAGTTCATATACATTTAAAGATTTTATAGCATGTGACGTTAATGAAGGTTAATTTAAAGGGTTACACTTGTCATTGCATGTATATTAATCATATATGTATTTATTTAGTTACAACTTTGTTTTTTGTACTAATCATACGACTTGAAATGAATCTAAACAGGTTTATAAACAGTGAATCCGTTTCCTCTCGCTTCCGATTACAGTGATTAAATTATAACGAGACAATCAGACCTCGGAGCGTTTGTTTTAATTAGCGAGTTAACGAGCTTAATAATCGGGCTGATAAAAGCCGCCATCTTGCCGAGCGCTTGTCATAATGTTCAAAACTTCCCCTCGTGAAACGCGAGAGGTTGTCATGAAGTCCACTTCTGCCTTCATGTTTGTGAAAGAGAATTATTTTTAAAACGTCAGTAACTCAGTTTTACTCCAGTCTTGCTCTGAGCTATGAAAGACTCTCGATCAAATGTTGAGATTTTTAAGGTTGAGTGGTCAGAAATCAAAGCTAATTTAGGACATATGTTGAGCGTCTTTTCAAGCAGTTAATTGATATGATGTTTTGTCTGAATGTGAGGAGAAAACGTGGCATTAATCAAATTAGCCTCGTAAGTATGTGAGTGTCTCAACATTTGCTAATTAGTCTATTTCTGCTCTGGGTTTGTTAATTTGATTAATTGTCTTTCTGAAATAACACTTGTCCGGTTGATAATTAGAGGAAAAGTATGAACTCGTGTGTTAGTGCATATGTTGTTTTAATATCATTTACAGGATGATATGTCAGTGTATACAGAATTATTGTCTGTAAAAAAGTTGCATTTGTATTGTAGGTTTAACATTTATTGTTTGTAAAATGCATTTAATTTATGCATTTCATGACACTCTTTTATCCAAAGTGACTTACAATACATTCAAGGTATACATTTTTATCAGTATGCGTGGGAATCGAACCCACAACCTTTGCACTGCCCAGGCAATGCTATACCAATTGAGCCACAGGAACTGCATGAGTTTTTGAACTTCTGTGTTACCCAGTTTTCATAATATTGTTGCTGTTTGTTTCTTACTGTTTACACAAGAACTCTGTGCATGTTTTTTTCCAAATGTTGCTTCTGAACATCCATAAACCTCTAATACAAGGTCTCATCTCTGTTGCTCCATATAGTCTAGGTTTCAAGCAAGTACCACAGCAGCGATAGAGAGATCTCCACAGCTGGAAAGCCAGGAATTACCAGCCCAGAAGAAGAGACGTCTCTCTGGCACAACTCGATAAACTGGCAGCCCTAGTCTCAGTTTAAGGTGACCCCTGTCAGTGTCTCTTTCCCCTTCATATCAGACCAAAGGAAGAGAGGATGCCTCATTGATAAAGAGGATTAGCTAAGGCACGAGGAAGCCTTTCGTGTTGAGGACTTCCTTCCACTGGCTTAAAAACACATTTCACAAATTCTGAGAGAACTTTAATCAGTCAAACCCCAGACCTGTATGCTGGTCACTTTTTCCCACCATTTTATAATTATAAACATTAATGCAGGCTGCTAAATAGGAGCCTGTGGGTGGGGAGGGGGGAGCTCACAGTATAGAAAACCTCATTAAAGCATATAGCGTCTGAAAGTAGAAATTGTAAAATTAAAACCTAAAGCGACTGAAGTGGTAGATTTTTTCCTTTACTGTATCCTTAAGTTCAGTCAAGCGGATAAACTTAAATGGCTCTGGATGCGAACGAGAATGCACAAGAGCTTCGGCTAATAATTGCGACGTATTGGAATGCATCTCTTAACGCATTTCTTTGAAAGATGATGATATGTCTTCCCACACGATATGCATTAATTAGATAGGTGCATTTGTGTCTGAGTTGACGACGTTTTCGCAGGGGCCGTTAACTCAACAGAAAGGTGATGTTTAAAAGTAACATCTGCATAACGTATAATTAGATATGGCTCAACTCAAAGAAACTCAGTTTTGTGGAGGTATACAGAGGCATATTGTATATTGTCTTTTGTTATTCAATGCTGTTTGTTTTTTCCAATTGTTCTCGAAATAGATGTGTATTTATGTTAGAAATATAGATTGTGTAAAGTTATAGAATAATAAATAGGGCTTTATATGTCTATTTTTTGTTTACTATCAATTCAAGCTCACTTCACATACATTTAAGACTAGTCTAGTGGTAGTAGGTTTTAGTTTGTGTTGTTATTGTAACTTTTTTTTAACAAATCTTATTTTATGTTTCCAAAAATCACATTTGATATGAGAGTAAGTGACAGAATGATAAAATACACTGTTTAAAATAAATTATCTGGATTTAATTTAATTGCACTGAACAAATTTAAACAACAAACGTTTTGGATTATCAAAAATACAATTATATTTTAATAGATTTAAAATTGGATTGTCATGGCAAAAACAGGTCACACCAGGTGTTCATTCTCGACAACAATACCTTCCCAAAACAACATCTGCATTCTGTTTTTTATTGCAATTTCAGGAGAATTCCGGTTGAGTGGATCCGGTGAGGATCAGTGAGTCGAGCAGGATCAGTAAGTCCACATTCAACTGGACGTAGTTCAGACTCATCTGGTTTTGTTTAGAAATTCTACAGCGCTGTTGCCCCCGATCTCTGATCTTTTCAATTGTCTCGTTATGCTACATGACTCACAAACAATGTTTACGCAGAGCTGCCCTCAAGCAACAGCCTTTAAGATTCATAATTACCCAACAGGACCCTTACAGCCCGATACCTCAAACAGGAGTAAAGCGACGGGAGTTATTCGGGGTAAAGGGAGTGCAAAATCAATGAAGTGTTTGGGATTCATAACGGACAGCACCGGTCCGCTCTAAGCTCGGCTGATGTGCTTAGCGTTCCTCTAATACGTGTCAAGCGCAACGATCTTCCCCATCGCTGCCTTTTCCTCCAGGGCTGGAGATCCGCAGACGGATTTTCCTCTGAAGTCTAATCGCAGTAGCTAACACCATCTCAGTCACAGGTTCACTGTAGAATAACCTAATCTGTTCCGATGAACTCGGAAAGGCATCATGCTCCACGAGTCTCTTCACTGCATTTATCTAATGAGGGAAATGATGTCAGAAATGTGGAATTAGACGCAAATGAGCTGTGCTGGCGATGGGCTGGGCTGGGATGAGTTTTTGCATTGAGGCATTATGAGGTTAGCTGATGATACACAGGCACTGAGCAATAGCGCAAAATGCGCTTGTTGATTAAATAAAGCAGTTGGTGTTTTGGAATTAGTGTATCACCTGGAACCAACCAATGACAGCTGGTTTTGGTTCTTTATATATTTAAATATCGCACATAATCATAATATTTCAACTCTAATTTTAAATTATAGCATGCAATTATTTGTAAGTTGTTTTTATTTCAGACAGGAAAATACAGTGCTTGGGAAGTAGGAACTTTGTTAACTCATACTGTATGTAATATAATCAGATAATAAATGACTAGCATATGGTACATTAAGTCTGGATTAGAGAAAAGTATTTTAGTATTAAAAACAATACATTTGAGTTTAATAAACTTGTGTTGTGTCCTGATGCCTCTCATCTTTTTATTACTCATCCCACAGATCCCAGCTGCCCTGCCGGCAAACCAGAGCTCCACAAACCAGGAGTGACCCCACAGTGACCCCACCGTGACCCCACAGCACCTACACAGAAGTTTTTTGATTTTATGATTTTTGTTGCTCTTTTTAATGACACATGATTGATAAATTATGTTAGTATCCTCAGTCATGTTTATCAGCAGAGGACAAACAAAATTCCCCCCCTATTGGTAGCCATTGGTATGATCTCACCCAAGAGATAGAAAATAGCATAAGATGTCCAGTCACTTTAGGGTTTAAAAGGCTTATTTAATCACTGAACTTTAAATATTTCCACTGATTTCATATTCATAGAGAAAATCTGAATAGACTCGTCTGCTCTGTTACCCCTCACGTCTATCCAAATGTCCAGCCAAATGTGTGAGCATTTTGCTAATATTGGTCTCGCATAAGGGAACATTATGATAATGGCGTATTTCATTGTCATTCAACCAACGGTGAGCTACCGCAATTACAAACAATAGAATCAAATACAAACGTGTTTGTCTATAATACGCCTACCGCAATGTATCATGTGGTGCGTGTTGTTTACTCGCAATTTGTTGACTTAATGCAATTTAACAATGTCGCATTTGCCAGTTCAGTTTTCGCAAGGGTAGCGTGAGGATCGCAGCTAGCCGCGTCAACAAGTGGCTCTTCATCGCAGTCTTGCCTCACCGCGAGGCCCCAGATGTGTTAAAAGCGCAGAACAATGCTTCCACCATGTTTAATAGGTGTGTAACCTTCCCGGAGCTCATTTCCCATCACTGGAGTTTCTAATGAGAGCGGCATTAGGCCAGCGATGTCCCCTTCTGCTTTTGAAGCCCAGCGCATTGTATCTGATTTGCTTATTTGTGACTTCATGCCCCACTTGGCAACGTTACGAGAGGCCGATGATGCTAAACAGAGAATCAACACATAATAAACACGCCAAAAAAATTTGTCACGTGACCTTGCAGTGAAATCGAGCTGTACCCAGTTTAAGCCTAAACTTAACGATGTCTGTTTAAAATCACAATGTTTTAAAATAATGATTCACTTTCTCAAACGGCTAGTTACTAAAATCACAGGGCGTGTGAAATATTTTAATGAGAAAAAATGGCTCGGAGATATTGACATTTGACAAGGTAGCAGTTCACTAGACTGGCAGATTAGAAAGCAAAAAGTGTTGCAGAAAAGTTTGGAAGACTTCTTTTGGATGGATAATTCGGTTCGCGTGTAATTACGTTAGCTGGACTGCTTCGAACCGAAACTGACGCCTGATTCGCTGAAGCACGTTATAGGTTCGTTAATGTGAACCACGATCACTTTTCTAACACTGCACGGTCTTGTTTGAAAAGGGCACATCTTCATTAGGCTTAGTGTGACAGTAGCACTTAATTAGAAACATGGATTTGTAACCTGGGGAGCACGACGGTTGGAGTTGTTGCTCCGAACCAATCGGATGATGCGCCAAACACCTTTCCCAGTGTGTCGATGGCCGAGCGCGACCACGTGTGTGTTTGTGTCGGGGTGGGGGGCTGTTCAGTCGAGCGTGACGGCCCCTCCTGTCACCCACTGACCTGTGAGGGGGCCCCGACGAACGGCGAGTGGTTGTCAAGCCTAAGCGCTAGTGACAGGCCCCACTCCGGGCACAGCTGTGCGGGGCCCTGCTGTTGTTTTCTCACTGCCTGCTGGGCAGCTGCACTGCTCAGGGGCCGACGCTCTCTTCCTCTTACCCTTGTTGCCTCTTTATTACTCCGTCTCTCTTTGCTGCCCTTTCCTTCTCTTATCTCCTTTTTACACTTATTTTCTTTATTTTTATTAGTATTATTCAGAAGAATATAATCACATGAATTTAATTTTACAGGAAACTGTATCGTGCGATGACCTCTCTTCTCCCGGCATCATTAGTGACTGTTGCGAGCAGTCCGCTTCTAGCCAGGCTGGGAAATTGGCAGTTGGGGTTGCCGTGACAACCCCCTGCTCCTAGCCCAGGGTGGGCGATGGGAGTGTGACCCTGGGGGAGCTGCTAATCCCCCAGACTGTCCTCAGTACCCCGTTACTAGTTTAGGGTCATGTAAGGCCTCAATAGTTCATTAAACTCTGACACGGTCGGGTCAAAGGAGCTGTTTCTTGTCTCAGCATTCATCCAGTTGCCCCAAAATTAAAAGCCTCATTTTTTTGTCATTAGCATTTTCCATGAATATGCTACAGTGTTTTGTGAACTAAGGTACAAATGCTATAAATAAATAGAATAAATAAACTATTATCTAACATTAAATGAATCCAGTAAGATTTTGTAACAGGGATGAAAAAATTGCAAATCTCATATATAAGGATACAAAATAAGCACCTCATATAAAATAGAGTTGGATTTTATTTACATTTATAATATTTTCTGAAGTTCAAGCACCATTTACTAATAATTAGTTGTAAAGCTCTATTTTGTGTGTATTTGTGGTCTATTATGTATTCAACAACATTTGTTTTAGAACAGCAATACTCTAATCTCTCTTTTTTTCCTCAGCTGTGTTTGTGATGACCTTCGACCTCTCTCCTGACATCTGTTTTTTCTGTTTCTGATTTGTTGTACTGTCGGGCTGCTATCATCTGCACATACTGACCAAACTACATCAAAAACTTCATTCAATATTTCCCAAAATGTCCCAAACTCAAGGAGTGTTGCTGTCATGTTGGTTAACAATTGCACATGTTACAGTTTCTGTAACATGTGCAATAAATGAACTTCTCTCCGGTCACATGTAGCTTTGCATTCTCTCACAGCAACACTGAAATTTGTCCTGCTTTAATTTCTGTCTGCACTCCATTCAAAACAAGACAAAAAACAAAAAGAGTGTCTGATTGTCTTTGTAACCTCTGGGGTCTTGAGAGAACAGTTCATTCTGCTGTGGGCTGAAACAACGTTCTCAATACAGATTTAACACTGTCTCAGTACACACACACACACACACACACACACTAGCCCTGTCCTCCAATTGGTGATTTTATTACCACGTAAACACACATTGTCTGCAAAGCTCACATAATAAAAATGATAATCATCTTAATAATGCTCACTGTGCAA
Source organism: Ambastaia sidthimunki (assembly GCA_036877625.1). Lineage (NCBI taxonomy): Eukaryota > Metazoa > Chordata > Actinopteri > Cypriniformes > Botiidae > Ambastaia > Ambastaia sidthimunki. The sequence goes on along the minus strand of JAZGTK010010764.1, from coordinate 953 downwards.
AGACAATATTAATTATGATGTTTCACTGTTTGTTAATATCTCCAATTATCGTTAAGGCAACATTTTCAATGAAAACAATAAAATGTGTCCCGATTCTCAAATTGTCTCTGTGCAGTGTACACACTCAAGTACAGTGACCCATACTCAGAATTTGTCCTCTGCATTTAACTAGTTGGACACACACTGACACATTTGTGTCCTGCTTAAGAACACCTCAGTTGTTTTCTGCCAGCATTGGGAATCAATCTGGCAACCCTCTGGTTACAAGTCTGGTTACAAGTCCAACCCAAGTCTTGTTTTGTCTCCTTTGGAGTTGTAGAGGAGATCTCAACATTGTGCTCAGATTTGCTAAGATAACATTCTGTGATCAAAAGTGAGAAACAAACAAGCTCTTATCATGAAATTATTTTTTTAAAATTTAGAATTAAACTGCTTTCCGCATTATTTTCTTAGTCTGAATTATTGCCCCATTTTTGTCTGTTTCTGTTAAGGAATTTCAAAAGACACCTGAGACACAGTTGATACGTTAATAAAACATAACTGAGAAAGCCACAGATCTCCACTACAACTAAAATTAAAGATTACTTTTTAAAGATTAAAGATTAGATTTAAAATTGTACATATATTTGCATGTGTGCAATGTGATTTGAGTAGACACCCACTGCATTGCACTGGCAGGCTTGAGCCCTCTGTGGTGTGTGTGTTAACTGCATGCCAGGCATTGAGGCTTTTCCAAAGGTTACGTTCCGCTAAGCTAATTAAAAGCTAGCCCTGCTACTAGCCAGAAGCTGGTATAACCCCTACGTGACCATGTGTTTGCCAACGGCTTCATTCAGCAGTTAAGTGAGGAGCATACAGGCCACGGCTGAAGTATGTAGACCTCATCTGAGGTCTTCAGAGTTGGATTGAGATGTCAACCATCAGACAATGAAAATAACAGAGACGCACACACA
>JAZGTK010010763.1:191-16149 GCA_036877625.1 Ambastaia sidthimunki | reverse complement strand
TAATGAGTTTTTGGAATCATTGAGAACATGGTTGTTGTTCAATAATAAAATTATTCCTCAAAAATACAACTTGCCTAATAATTCTGCACTCCCTGTATAGTAGAGAATGTCCTGGGTGATTCAGTTTCTGCAGTGTCTTGAGCCCTGCTCTCCTAGTTACAAAAGCTACCTTTTACCTCTGGTCTACTGAGAAGCATGCTTATACAGGTGCAGATAAACAGGCAAACAAGGAGGCCCAGATTATTCAAAGCATGACAGCTTTACTTGCATTCAGTCTTTCAGAACAAACAAAAGATGATATAGCAGTTCCAAGGAAAAATAACAACACTGATCAAAAGATAAAGTTTGAGGAGTCTTTGTTAAATACAGGGTATTCAAACAAAATAGGCCCAAAACTGAACACAGCTCTTTGAAACCGACACTTAAATAGACCAAATACAGGTGTCACAAATTAACTAAACAAGTAATCGCTATAACAGGAATAACAGCGAGTGATGCCACCTTTGATTTGAAGAGTCAAGGCAGACGTCTTAGAGAATGACTATTTCTTGGGCAAATTGCACCATCTGATGTGATTGTGTTGCAGGCATTTGCATGTTTATGATTTTTTTCCCCTGACAGTTTCTATTTTGTTATTAAAAAATGTTTAATAGCAGAAGCAGTTGATGCTTCTTTTTTGATTAATTTAGCCAACCTACTATTTCATTATTTAATTCTCTCTCCTTTTATCATTATCCTGCATTATATTTATTTATTTATTTAAAACCTGAAGTGCCTGAGTGGTGCTTATATAGTGAACGTCCTTCATTAACTGTGCAGGTCCAGAGAATCAGTAGGTGGGTGACAGGGAATGAGTGGGGAACACTCCCTCCATAGGCAGCTCCCGATGCCCAAAATTGACAAAGACGTGGACGACTTCTGCCTCTACGTGCTGGGCAATCAGGATGGTTGGTATAGAACTTGGTGAGTAATGACATATCTAGAATATTGTCTCTTATGACCCCTGAGCATTAAAATCTCAGCAGTTATCATGGCAGTGTGTAGATTCTTCAGTGACATAAGTTTACAGGCATCAGAAGGTTGATAGAGGGCATCAGCTCATTGGTTCTTATTACCTGGACGGTAGATGACAGGGAAATGAAAACAAGCGAAGAATAGTGTCCACATGGCTTGAACTGGATTTAGCCGCTTGGGTTGTGGCTACTCCTTAACTGCCTGCACCTTCCTTTGGTCCATCTGGATACTGTGCTGGTCGATGATGTAACCCAGGAAGTGTATAGTTTACTATGGAATTCACATTTTTCCAGTTTGAGATATAGGCAGTGTTGGAGTTTGGTGAGTACAAGTTTGATATGATGTTAATGTTCAGACAGTTCTTTGGAATATATAAGAATATCATCAATGGAGACAATAACAAAGTGTTGAAGATACTCATGGAAGATTCCGTTTATATAACCTTGAACACGGAAGGGGCCTTACGGCATGACCTGTTATTCATATGGCCTGGATGGAGTGACAAATGCAGTTTTCCATTCATCTCCTTTTCTGATGCATATCAGGTTGTAAGCACTCCTCAAGTCTAACTTTGTAAATATCCGGGCACCACATAGTTGTTCGAGGGCTGCTGGAACCAGAGAAAGGGTCTGTATTTGATGGTGAGTTGAGGATTTGGTAATCAATACAAGGCCTCAAACCTCTGTCCTTCGTTGTTACAAAATGTAGGTAGGTGCAGCAAAGAAAGTAGATGGTTTGATAAACTCGTTTTAATGCTTCTCGGCCTACTGCTACAAAATGGACAGAGGATATATTCTATCTTTAGGTATTGTTGCACCAGGCAGCAAGCCAATAGTACAGTCCTATAGCTATATCATATCTGACCTTGGCCCAGCGGTTTTTCCAGTGAAGATGGTGGACTTGAATCTGGTACACAGGCTGTTATTCATTGAGAAATGTGGATGGAGCAGTGAATGATGTTTTCCAATCCTACACTGTCGTCATATATGGCAATGTGTTGACGAACCACCAGATTGAGACCTTGGCGAAATGCTGTGATTAGGGCGATCTCATTCCAGCCGCTAGCTGCTGCCAAAATTCCACAAATAAACTCCTGACATAGTCAAAACAGTTGATCATGAACTGACAAGGATAAACACCGTTTTGAATCACATGGCTTTGTTTTGACAGTTCGCCATGTGCTCATTTGTCATTGTCTCGGCTCCCCCCCTTGTTACCTCATTAGCTCCTCCTCCTTGTTTCCTTATTCTCTCCCACTTGTTCTTTCTCGTTAGTTTCCCTTATAGTCTCCTCGTGTTTGCTGTCTTGTGTAGGATTGTTTTGCCTTGTTGTTGTTGTTTTTTTTGCATCGGTCAACGGTGGGCAGCTCGCCCTTCCTGGATGTTGGAGGGGGCCCAAGTCAAGACCTTACCGCCCCCTCGTGCGAAGCCTCCTTTCAACGACCCTGAGCCCATGCAGCTGGTGAGAATGAAGCTGACTCCTCACCAGTGCTCAGAACAAGACCTCCAATTCTCCCCCGCTGGTCTGCTCCACCCCCTTCCCATCCCTTCCTGTCCTTGGTCCCACATCGCACTGGACTTTGTCATGGGGTTACCCCCATCCAATGGTAACTCCATTATTCTGACAGTGGTGGACCGCTTCTCCAAGGTGGCCCATTTTATCCCCCTACCCAAACTTCCTTCTGCTCGAGAGACTGCTCAAGTCATGGTCAACCACGTCTTCCGGCTCCATGGGCTACTGGTAGATGATGTGTCTGACAGGGGTCCACAGTTCGTCTCCTGCTTTTGAAAGGAGTTCTGTCGACAGATCGGGGCCACATCGAGTCTGTGGTCAAAGGGTTTGGTTGTCCACTAAAGACCTTCCTCTCCGGGTCCCTTCTCGCAAGCTGGCTCCCAGGTTTGTTGGACCCTACAAGATCGCTAAGGTGTTGATCCCGGTGGTGGTCAGGCTGCTTCTTGCCCCCTCCCTTGGTCGGGTTCACCCGGTTTTCCATGTCTCGAAAATCAAGCCTGTGCGGGTTTCCCCTATTAACCCCCTGCCTCTACCCCAGCCCCTCCTCCTCCGCGCCTCCTGGATGGCTCCCCTGTTTACACTGTTAGGCGGATTCTCGACGCACGCTGTAGGGATAGAGGTTGCCAGTATTTGGTGGACTGGGAGGGCTATGGTTGGGTGCCATCCCGGGACATCTTGGACCACTCGTTGATCGAGGACTACCACCGTCGCCTGGATGCCGCCGCCCCTGGGGCACCTGGTGGTGCCCCTGGGGGAGAGGGGACTGTCAGGACCTCGGTCTGATCATCCCGGGATTGTTGTCCATGTCTTTTTGTCCTTGTGTTGTTGTTCATCTGAGCATTTGGCTTTGTTTTGACAGTTCGCCGCGTGCTCCGCTGTCTGCGTTCACCCCGCCTCGTTTGGGTAGGGGGAGCCAAACAAGGCGGGGTAGGGGGAGCCATTAGCCTTGTTTTTAGTTATCACATGCACCTGTTCCCCATTAATTCCCCCTGTTATAGTTCCCTTGTGTTTTCCGTCCAGTCTTTAGGCCAGTTGTTTGTTTTTCTGGTTTGCTGTTTTGTTTTTTGGTTTTCTGTTTCAGTTGCACTCTCCGCACTGCTGCCCGGATCTCCCGCTTCCCCTCCAGCCCGTCCCCGCTCAGCTTCCTCTCCTGCCCTGCCTCTCACTCTCCCGCTTCTCCCACTGCCAGCTGTGCCAGCGCCTGTGCCGGAACAGTCCTAAATCTATAACCTGCAGTTTAATCTCCACTTGGTTCCTGTCCAGACCCTGACACTATAAAATTGTATCTTCTTTCAAAGGGCCGTCTCCATGTAAGTTGCAACATCATATCTTGATACCTGTCATCTATTATGTTAATTTAGTAACTATCACAGTCTCAAAAGTACATGCTGTGTAAATAATATAATGATATATACTTAAAATAATTGTGTAAGTGTAACGCCACGCCAGCAGAAGGATTTTAACATGGCTTCAGCCTCAGCCTCATTCACAGAATACTAGGCCTACGTTGAATCCAGTGGAGGAATTCCGCTGGATTCATTCGCTTATCAAAGTGAAGTGCTCAAAGGTTACCAAGAACAGATCAACAAACTTCAGTCTGCAAACGAGCATCTGACCCATTATATTCAATCGCTTCCTTCTCCAACACCACAGATGGTAAGACTCGCTATGCCTGAAAAATTTGATGGTTCAGCTGAGCAATGCAGGGGCTTTATTCATCGAGTTGAGATTTTTTTTTCTAACCAGGAAGAACAGTTTTATTCAGATAAAAAGAAATGTGCTTTTCTGATGTCACTGCTTTCTGGAAAAGCGATTGTAAAAACTAGTAAGTAAATTGTATGTAAAAACAGACCTTTTGCTTCGTAACCCCTATGACTATTTCATCCAACAGTTACAAGAGGTGTTTAAATATCCTGCTGGGGGCAAGGATATATCTACACAATTACTTTAGATGTCTTAAGGCAACCACACCTCTGCTGATTATGCTATTGAGTTTAGAATGCTCGCTGCCCAAAGTGGCTGGAATGACACTTCATTAAAGGCTGTGTTTCGACAAACCTTAAGCTTAAACCTTGATCTACAGACTGAACTGGCTTGCAAGGGTGAGAACTGTTCATTCATGGAATATATAACTCTCACTATTAAAATCGATAACCTCATGAGGAATGCTCCCAAGAGAAAAAGGGTCCAATCATCACAAGCCAATGCTTCACAGCAGCTCTGTCATGTTACCCTACCCATTTCAGTGCCAAGCCAAGAGCCCATGCAACTGGGCTTCTTCAGACTTACTGAAGAGGAGACAGCTTGACGACATCAACTCAAACTGTGCTACTATTGTGGTGAAACAGGCCACCATAACATGGTAAGCCCACATAAAGCCCAGAGGAACACCAAGACTACTACCCGGATGAGTATAGAATGATTTTCTCCTCTTCCTACCAAATCACTGACTTTTCCTGTTCGGCTTGCTATTAAAGGTACTTTCATTGATTTGACAGCGCTGATCGATTCTGGAGCTACCCTGAATCTTATCCACAAGGACATAATCAGTAAATTCAACATTACCACTCAACTCTGTGTACCACCATCAAGATCAGTGCTGACAACAATGCACCCATAGAAGATGGCATCACCCAGCAAACACAACCACTTCAAATTCATATTGGACTATTCCATCAAGAGGTCATCTCCTTCTATGTCATCCAGACTCTCCCAGACATTATATTATCCTTGGCTACCCTGGTTATCTGTTCACGACCCAGTTTTCTCCTGGCATCAAGGTGAGCTTATCCATTGGTCCAAATTCTGCCAAGCCCATTGAATGCGCTCCACCATAGTCAAGCCCTGTCTAACAACAAGCATCGAAAGCCCAAACACCACTTAAACGACTAAGATTCCCTCCTGTTACGAAGAATTCAGTAAAGTTTTAAGTAAAATCAAAGCCACCTAGTTACCAACTCAACGACCATGGGACTTTGCTATTGATTTGTTACCCAATGCCATGCCTCTTAAAAGTAAAGTCTACCCTCTGTCACGCACAGAGACTCAAGCCATGGAAGAGTACATAGAAGAAGCCATAAACTCTGGGTTTATTCGTCCCTCCACTTCACCAGCTGCTGCAGGATTTTTTTTGGTGGAGGTTTAGATGGAGAGATGGAGGTTTACGACCATGCATAGACTATAGAGGTTTAAATAACGTAACTGTCAAGTTCCGCTACCCCCTTTCACTGGTTCTTTCAGCACTACAGCAACTACAGTATGTAAGGTCAGGATCTACACTAAGCTTGACCTCAGAAGTGCATATTATCTTATCAGGATTCGAGAAGGTGATGAATGGAAGACTGCTTTTCTCACCATGAGGGGACACTACGAATACCTGGTCATGCCGTATGGACTGGCTAATGCCCCAGCAGTTTTCCAATCCTTCATCAAAGTCTGAAACCGAACATATTTAACACCCTTATCTGCCCTTCGTAGTAGAAGTCGATGCGTCTAATTGTGGAATTGGAGCCGTTCTTTCACAATGTCACGATCAACCAGGTAAACTCTACCCATGCTCTTTCTTCTAAAAAAAAAAAGGAATTCTGTGGAGCGTAACTATGATGTGGGCAATAAAGAACTGCTATCCATGAAGACAGCGATAGAGGAATGGAGGCATTGGCTTAAGGGAGCAGTCCATCCGTTTCAAGTCATCACCGACCATAAAAACCTGAAATACATCAAGAGTGCAAACAACTGAATCCCAGTCAAGCCCGTTGATCATTATTCTTCACTCGATTCCAGTGTACAGTCACCAACAGACCTGGCAGCAAGAACAGTAAGACTGATAATGAGTCCATTCTTCCACCATCTGTCATTATTGCTCCAGTAACCTGTAATTTTTGCCCAATCCAAGACCCCCAAAGAACTACCTTCTGGTCTCCTCCAACCTCCACCAATCCCTCAACGTCTGGACGTCAGGACTTCGCCAAGAACCAGAGTAAAACAGTTTATTTACTGTCCTTGATTAGAAAAAAAGGGGAACAGGTGTGTGATGAAGGGGGAGTGGTCAGCCCAGGTATGTGGGCTGATGGGAAATGTAGTTCCCAAATAAGAATTCGCACTTAAGAGAAGTCTCACTCTGGTGGCTGGAGAGAAGCGATGCGGGAGCCTCCTCTGTAACACATACACCAGTTACATATTGCATTTGCGTTTTCATTCTTTTACGTTGCTTAAGATTTAGGAATTTGTTATTTTGGGGTATAAAAGTATGTTGAATTGTACATTCCATATGGTACATCCAACACTTACTTAGAGTTGAATGTGGAACCTTGCATACCTATTGTGAGTTTTTAACTACTTCTTATTTGTTAATAATAATTAACAAATAGTAAGCAGTATATACATGACACTATATATTGTGCATTAATAATTTTCAAATGAACAGTGTGCAGGAGTGTTTAAGAGTCCACCAGTTTTGTATACTTCTCTAATTATGTTAATTATATTTTTGATACTGTTTGTGCATCTGTGTGTGTGTCAACATAGACCTGCTTTTTGTTTATGTATCAGTCAATTAGTCTGCATATTTTCAGCTTAACATTTCATTGCCCTAGGGACTACAGGGATACGGCTGTTGAAGCCACCTGCCACTGTGTGTGTGTTTAGCTGCAGCAATATTGTGCTCAGAAAGATGCTGCAATATTAGAGGCTGCTATCACTGCCTGCTGACAGAAAAAGCAAAAGGAGAGATTGAGGAAAGAACAGCAGCGAGGAAAGACAAAAAGAGTCTGGCTGACACAATGGCTGATACTGTACATACCTCACACTTGAATAAATCAAAATACAACATGTGAGATCATCATAGAAGCAAAATTTATATTCCTTTTTTAAAGGCATTTCAGAAGTTATTGATGAGATATTATAAAGAAAAGGTATAATAATAAAAAGTATTATAATAATAAATAAATAAAAGAAACCAGAGATGCTCAGACTTTTCAAAACTCTTTCCTTACCCTTTTGAAAGCAAAACTTTAAACAAACATCACTCACATATGCTGGTCTGAAACAGCACAAACAGAGTCATGCAAAAAAGTGTCCCAGTGCTGAATACCATCAATTTTGACCACTTAACTGTTGTTGATGTTACTACAATGTTTCTTTTATTGATTTAAAATTATTCTATTATTGATTCTATCATTAATAAATAGATTTCTTCATCTTTCATCTGCTGCTATTAGGGGTTGCCACAGCAGCTCATTCATCTTCATCTAACTCTGTCCTCTGCCTCTTACTCTATTACATCATTGTCCTTCCTCACCACATGTAAAGCTCCTTTTAGGTCTTCCTCTTCTCATCATTCAACAAAGAATTATTCAATTCTGCATTGTTTTATAATTGTTTCGTAGCTTCACCTAAATAACTTATTATTAAATGAGCATTATTTTATAACTGAACATTAACTAGGTTATTATAATTTCAATATGCAAATATTTTTAAGTGATGTTAGCTCATATAAGACTGTTGTAATTAGCCATTTAACATAATTCTTAGAAAATAAAATCTTGGTTAGAATTCAAACTAAATTCAGTCAGAAGTTATAGAAATGTCTCAGGTTACGTATGTAACCCTGGTTCCCTGAAGGTAACGAGACGATGCGTCGAAAAGCTATGGGAACGCCTTCAGCATTTATAGTCTCTGAATTATGTGTCAAATCATCCAATCAGGGGGCGATACGTCACAGGCGGGGTGACATCACGACCAGGAAGATATAAAAGCATGTGCGTTTGTGCACGCCAGCAGCTTCGAAAATGAAGCGAGTGCCGGCAGAGGTACCGCAAGTATGGCTAGAGACGCAGCGTCGAAACGCTTTGGAAATGAGATGCCCACTATCCCATATTGAGGTTTTCCCCTGCCCTCTGTGTGAAATTGCACAGATCTAAGGCATAAGGATAGAGGAGCCGGGAGTGGCTCGGATATCTAGGCCATGGTGCCTTACAAAGGTTAAAGGTGTGAACCATCCCCCAGCGTCGCAGATGTCCTGAATTGGGACACCTGCATAGAAGGCCTTAGAGGCCGCCATACCCAGGGTAAAGTGAGTTTTGGTCCACTTAGGTGGGGGGATACCAGAGAACTCATAAGAGATGCGAATCGCATCCGAAATCCAAGGCAGTTTTAATTGATAGAAAATGATCAGATATATCCTCAATGGGCTCGAAAGGTGGAGCACAAAGAGCTTCAAGTACCACAGCCAGGTCCCAAGGAGGGACACGAGATCGTACCTGGGGCCTCAGCCTCAGTGCACCTCGGAGGAAACGTGTAACCCAAAGGTGTTTACCTATTGAACATCCACCTAATGAATCTCCCACAGAGAACCGTCTAGTAGACCTATCAGATCTGAGAACCATATTCAGGTTGGCCAGAATCGAGCTACTAGGAGCACAGATACTGCATCCTGGCGTATCTTTTCCAGAACTCCCGGGAGCAGAGCAATCAGGGGGAAAGCATACAGACATAGCCTCAGCCATGTGTGTGCCATAGAGGAGCTGGATGAGCTAGAGAGAACCAGAGGGGGCATTGTGCAGTCTCGAGAGAGGCGAAGAGGTCCACTTGAGCCTGCCCAAATATTTTCCATATCTGCCTCACCACCTCGGAGTGAAGTGTCCACTCCCCGGGCCTCGGTCCTTGTCTCGACAGGATGTCTGCTCCCACATTGGAACATCCAGGGATATGAACTTCTCTGAGAGAGAGAAGTTTTCCCTGGGACCACAGAAGGGTCTGGCGCACTAATTTGTATAGAGGGCACGAACGCAGACCTCCCTGGTAGTTGATATAGGCGACTACCACAGTGCTGTCGGTGCAGACAAGCACATGGTGGTCTCTCAGGTCTGAGAGAAAATGTCTGAGAGCATGGAACACTGCCAGCATCTCCAGACAGTTGATATGCCAGAAAAAGCTGGTGACCGCCCCCCAACCAGTAAGGGATGCATCAGTTGCTAGTGTGACACAGCGACAGCGAGCTCCCAATACCGGGCCCTGAGTAAGGAACCAAGGTGTCTTCCACATGTCTAAGGCCCGTAGGCAGTGGCGCGTAACCTTGATCTGGCGGGAACGATTTCCCCTCGGGGAAAACCCCTTGGTTTTAAGCCACCACTGTAAGGGCCTTATGTGCAGCAGACCGAATGGAATGACATTGAAAGCGCCTGCCAGCGCCTACAGTGAGTGACTGGCCTTCTTTGACTCTCGTGACTGCACTTAGGATCGAATCTACTCGAGCAGGGGACAAATGTGGCCACATCATTATCAAATCCCAAACTACACCCACGGACTACAATCTGCTCTGAACGAGCCAAAATCAACCAATTGTTGATGTAATATCGATAGTACACAGATGCCCTGGTATCGCAGAGGAGCCAGAGCTGCATCCGCAACCTTTGTGAAAGTGCGGGGTGAGAGTGCTAGGCCGAAAGGAAGCACCCGAAATTGGTGAGCTTTGCCTCTGAAAGCAAACCCCAGGAACTTCCTGTGTGCAGGAAAGATTGGGATGTGGAAATATGCGTCTTTTAGATCTATCGTGACAAACCAGTCCTTAGACCTGATTTGATTAACGACCTGACTCACAGTAAGCATCCTGAACTTCAGTTTCATGACTGAGCAGTTGAAAAGATGTAGATCAAAGATAGGACGCATCCCCCCATCTTTCTTGGGAACTATGAAGTAGCAGCTGTAATGCCCTGATGCCCTGAGTTGAGGAGGAACTAACTCTATGGCCTCCTTCTTTAAGAGAGTCTCTACTTCTTGTTCTATAACTAGAGCCTGAGTGGAACCCACCAGAATGGGGAGAATCCCGCCGAAAGCAGGTGGCCTGTGACTGAACTGGATTTTGTAACCTAGTTCTACTGTATTCAGGACCCATTGCGGCACATGTGGTGGTGCTTTCCAGGCTGCCAGATAGTCTTTTAAGGGTACCAGTCTCTGGAGACTGGCCTCTAGTGAATTTTGAGTGTATTGATCGGTGCCCTGTAAAGAGATTCCTGCAGGGAAGCTCTGATCTGATTTGTCTAATAGCGGTGGCCCCCACACCATGTCTGCTGACATTGGCAAACACTGAAGGGAGCCAATGTTTGAGGCTGCTACACCCTGACGCACCAGAGGTGGTATGGTTAACAGTTTGGCCTCCAGAGGGCCCTGAGGAGGATGGCTGGGGCTGTTCCCATCTAACAGCCCCAAGAGATAGGGAGTGGCGAGGGAGAAACCGCTGAAACGCCTCCGCCTGTTTACAAGCTTCCTAGAATCTGTCGACAACGCAGTCTACCGCATTGCCAAACAGCCCAGAAGGCTCAAGCGGGGCGTCCCTGTCTTTCCCTTTTTTATCAGACAGGGTCAACCAAAGGTGCCTCTCCGCTGCTACCAAGGCTACCATAGACCTCCCAATTGCACAGGCAGTCTTTGGTAGCCCGCAAGGAGAAGTCAGCGGTTCTCCTGAGTCCCATTCTTATTTTCTTTTCAGAAATTCAAGCTGCTGGCACCAGATGCAGATCCATCTCCAACTCAAGTACCTCATTATTCTCAGCTCATTGTTCTCTAAACCACCCGTTAAAACACTCCTCGACTCCTCTATTGACTCCATCCTTTAAATTATCTTTCCTAGAACCCTCCTTATTATAATTTTTACTAGTCTTATTAAGCTTCAAATAATTTTACCTCTCATATAATTTGCTGCTTCCTGATTTTCTCCCCTAATGATCACCTCTTTTTATCTTATTTCAAGTGTTAAAGGCATCCAAGTCAGATCCATTAAATGCTATTTAAGCGGTATACAATTCTTCCATTAATTAAAAATATATTTTGGCAAACCTTCCCCTGCAATTGGTAATTCACAAACCTCCCTCCTCATCAAAGACATTCAAAGAAGCCACCCTACCTTCCTTGATACCAGACAGCCTCTTACTATGAACTATCAGCCTAATAACAGATTTCAGCTGTTTCTTAAATATAGTGAGAGATGCAGCAGACCGAACAGAGTTTGGAATCATTCCAGCAGTAAGCAATAGTGAAAATACATTTTTGCGTGCAAGTGATTGTGTGAAGACCAGTCGAGCTGCTGCATTCTTGATCAGTTGTAGTGGTTTTAGTGCCTGTGCTGGAAGGCCAGCCAACAAAGCATTGTAGTATTCCAGCTTGGAAATGAAAAGAGGCTGGACATGGAGCTGTGTTGCATGTTCAGTAAGATAAGGCCAGATGTTATATAAGGCAAATCTGCATAAGTGTGTTGTTTTGGCAATGTAGTCAGAAAATGTCAGCTGGTCATCAAAGACTACACAAAGGTTTCTGGCTGTCCTTGTCGGTGTTAGAATTGTGGAGCCGAACTGGACTGTGAAATTGTGTAAGGCAACAGAGTGACCTGGAAAGACAAGAAATTCAGTCTTGGTTAGGTTGGGTTGTGGTGGTGTTTTGTCATCCAAACCGAGAGGTCTTTCAGACAGGCTGATATGCATGCCATTACTGTGATCATCGGGGTGGAAGGAGAAGACACTCTGGGTGTCATCAGCATAACAGTGATATTGGAAGCCGTGTGATTGTATAATAGGACCTAACGATGTTGTGTAAATGGAGAACAGAAGTGGTCCAAGAACTGATCCTTGAGGGACCCCTGTGACCATGTAATGCGGTTTGGACAGCACACCTTGGACAGCAATACCTCTCCACAACACCCTGAAGGATCTATCTGAGAGGTAGGACTGAAACCACTGGAGTGCAGTTCTTTGGATCCCCAGCACGGACAGAGTGTTAAGAAGGATCTGGTGATTGACCGTGTCAAAGGTACTATCTGCAGACAGCTTTCTGTAATTTGTCTATGGCCTCAGAAACATCTTGGTCCTTGCAACTTTGACTATGACTTTGCTAGTCATGCAATAACAGTGTACTTGTTGTGATGCACATCCTCTAATGCAGGTGGTTGTTTTCAGGGCTGGATATAAACTGCAGTGGTACAAAGTGGAACATGATGTGCACTGTTGCACCAAGGGGTTTACAGAAACTAAAGTTATTTGTTAATCTCTTAAAACAGGACAGAAGTAACCAATGAGATATATGTATGGTAACACTGTACAATATGTTTTTGTTAACATGTTAATACATTAAGATTAACTATGAGCAATACATTTGTTACAGTATTTGTTAATAAAAATACAGCCAATACAGACAACCCCAGGAGAGAAACACCCCTGTGCAGGCTGGTTTTCCTGGAATACAGAGAAATAGCTCCGATCACAGGACACAAACCCAGCAGTTGGCACAAAACAGATACCACTAACACAATCAGTTACAAAAACAAACAAAGATTACAACAATACAAAAGTCAACATCAGCAGACTTAATCAAAACAAATCATAAACAAAACAAAACAGCAGGGCCCAAACATCAGAAGTCCACACACATAGAACTCCAAGGAAAAACCTGCCAAATAAGACAAATCATAAGCACAAACCCTCAAAACAGTCCAATACAAGACACCACAAACAAAACGCTTGCCGCAAACAAATGCGACCCGATATCTTGGCCACTAACAATACATATTATCCACATCCGTATTAATCACTATAATCACCTAATAAGTCCACTACACGCATACCTCTAATGCGATCCGTGAGTGGAACTCAATTTTAATAGCGTGGAAGAACCGATGCATAACAGCTCATTACTCGAGACAGCCACGGAGTAACTCCAAAGATAACTATAAACCGCACACGCTCTCGTATCAAGGATTTCCTCCCTGCGATTAACACAAAACGAACAATATAAAACAAAACATTCTCACACAACAAAGCAAGAGCGCTGCTCCCACTACAGCGTTCCAAAATCACAACTCCAGAAAAGCAACAGAATCATCACATCAGGAAGACATCATCACATCAGTAACACATGTTCCCATTTACTCGGTCACGTTTACAAATTCAGCTTTTTAGATTTTACTGTTTTAGTAAATGTTGAAAATATGATTACTGTTTTCAGTGATTTGTCACAGAGCTAGCCATGCCTCCCGCACCAAACATCACAACTCTGCTCACTCGTTCTCTCTCACCCGCCTACTGATTCTCAGCATCTGCACAGTTAATGACAGGCTGGTCCTCTCCACTCACATTTATCAAGCACTATGAGTGGGACCTGAGGGCGACTCATTGTTCTCAAGTGCTGCTGTCTTAGTTGTATTTGCCATAATACACACAGACACAAGTATGGCAGCATGGTCATTTTGTTTCCTTAGCATTGCTGTTTGTGACGCTGCGTTGCCTTGCCATATTTATATACACTGTGTACCTGTGTTGACTTTGATTTTCAGAAGATGAAAATGCATTCCGAGCCATTCCCGCCCCCGACCTGTCAATCACGGCATCAAGACAGGGCCAGCGTTTTGTTAGGGGTATTGAAAACACGTTGGCAGTAGAGCTGATAAGTGCATTAAATTTACTTAATATTTAATCTGTTTCAAGCCATGAATATTTAAATCACCTAACAAAAGATGAAAAGACATATCGCTACCTTAGAATTATATGGTTCTTTCTGCGTTTTGAGATATTGAGGTTTAAAGTTTTTGCATTTTAAATACCAAAACTGATAAGTGGAACAAACATACTTTAAAGAATCAGAGTTACAGGTCAATTGCAGATAGAACCTTGTAACTCTAAGAACTCTAAATCACCTTGGAATTACAAGATTCTATCTAACAAAAAAGATAACAATGATTTATGAAATATTTACAATTTACTTGAATTTATCTTGAATGTTAAATGCATGTCTTACAAATGTGTTTTCATCTATCAAAACGTTATATCTAAGCTTTTAATTGTACAGTGAAGAAGCAATTTTTTAAATAACATGCTCCAGGCAAGTAACAAGACTGAAGGCTTAAATGCTGTAAATCACTGTTTATTTTGTTTGATTATATGGATCATGCTTTTATGCAAAAACATAAACCTATGACTGCTTTCAAATTCTCAAGTAGATATTACAATATTCGTATTAGTTACGTTAGCTAGCGCTAGTTAGCATTAGCAATCGCTAGCTAGCATATGCTAGCATGAACTAGTGAAATAAGTTGTCAAACACAAAGATATTTAGGCTTTTTGAGAAATCTAAAGCACTTTCCTTGTTGCTTTCAATGACATTTACCATGTCTCATAACACAGTATTAAACCAGTGGGACTGGGACAGGCTTATCAGTAACAACATAAAGAGGTAAGACTTAATTGGTCCTCCTGTGTACATTCCAAATTATGATTTGATCATAATTTGGCAGATAGAACCCTATAAGGCCTATAAGACTGCAGATATAACTTTTTTTGTTTTTCAAATGAAACACCCAAAATGTATTTTTTTAAAATAAAACACCTTTAATAGTGTCAATAAGTTATATTAGTGTACGAATATGTCAATAACTCGATATATGTGAACAAACAGCAAATTTTAGGGACAAATATACAGTATTTCAGGTTATTTCAGTCATTAGAAACAATGCAGTCCTTGGTAGAGTAAACATAGATAATTATGAACGTTGTAACACCCCAGGTCGGCCCCCTGACCCTGCAGCTCCACCATGCCACCTAGCTCCCTCGCCTCCACCCTGTCTCGTCAGTCCACCTGCTCCACCTGGCTCCATCGTCTCTCAAGCCTCACCTTGGTCTGTCGTCGACCCTCCCTCACCTCTGGATTATACTCCTCCGGCTACGCCTCGTCCCTCCAACCCACCAACTCGGTCTGACTCCTCCATCCCTCCTGACTCGCCTCGGTTCTCTGTCGCACCGGCTCCACCGCGTCCCTCCGGATCCCTGCCTCCGCCTCGGTCGCCGGTGACATCTGCTCTGCCTCGGCCCGCCGCGTCCTTGTTGTCACCAAGGACCATCGACTTTCCGTCTCTGTCTCAGGCTCCATGTCCACCTGCTCTGCCTCCATCGGTCGGTCCACTGGACAGGCCAGCCAACATTAGCTGTGTATTTAAGTCATTTCCTGTTCCATTGAGTTTGTCGGTGATTGTATTGTAATGTTGTGTTCCCCTGTCTGCCTGTTCTTGCCTGTTTCATGGATTACTTGGATTAAATCGTTTATGTTTTGGAATCTCTCGTTCATGACTGTTTTGTGAGCGCATTCGTTACAAACGTTCACTCCTCCCTTTTTTAATCTCCTTTGACAAACGCTAGTTACTGATTTTACTGACTAGTTACTGAGCCTTATTTTGTTGTGGTTTAAAAAGATGATTAAACTTGCTGACTGAACCAGCAGTTGTAAGACATAGGACAAGGAACCAGTGGTACATGCAGCTGTATGGTTCTATGTGTAATGACGCTGAGGCGTGGCAGTTAGAATCCATGTGCGTTTTATTAAACAGATCCACAATAACCATAAGCATAAACGTAAGACAGGCAATGGTCAGGGCAGGCAGCAGACAGACAGTAGT
>JAZGTK010010762.1:0-16149 GCA_036877625.1 Ambastaia sidthimunki | reverse complement strand
GTGTGTGTGTGTTTTCCAGGTTAATGTTGGTGCTGTCTTTGAATGAGTGTCTATGAGTGGCAATACTGATTTAAAATTGCCTATTTACATTTACTTCTATTTGTAAACAACATTAAGTGTCTGCTTGTGACTTTTTTGCATTTATTTTCACATGTAGCTCTTAAACGTGCCGAATTCATCTTAACATTGATGCCACTTGTAGTATTTATGTATCTGTTGATAAAATACAAATATTTTCAATAAACTATTTGCAAAGTATTCTGAAACGGGGTGAATTATTTAAAGCTTTGTCATTTTAGGGTATTTTAATATTCATTAGTAGTGATTTGTAGAGACAGGAAACACTTGTCTAATTTTGATCTGGTATAAGGAGGCTATAACAGCGACCCTTTACTCTGGTCCCAGAATAGACCGAATCAATGACTTTAATCGCCTTACACCATCCGACAACTTGATCTTGAATCTTGTTACTAACTAACCTTACCATGACTACAATTCAACACTTATGCAACCTCGAACGCGGTGTGACCGGTGATACATTGAGCTGTTTAAGTCAGATATGTTAAAAGCCTTTAAACAGCATCATTCGTTAAATGGGTTAGTGAATTGTAATGGACGTGAACTGACGTGACGTGAATTCTCGCTGTGCTGACGTCACGGGAGGTCAGAATGAATTAGTCTGACGTCAGCTAATGTCTCTCCTGCAGCTGACTGCAACTTAAACGAACGAGTCGATTATTTTCTAGATTTCCTAGATTTCTAATAGTGCTTTAAGAAATAGCCGAAGCCTGCGAATAACCAATTAACTAACCTTTATAAATTAGTTACTTTTGTTGATTGTAAAGGTAAGCTGATGTTAATTCTTACCTGTGTGCTTTCGCAACAAACTCTCCCTATTAGTAAGAATGTACCCGACTACAGTAACGCAGTTAATCCCTTCCATACTCCTCTATTCTCCATTAAACCTGTAGACGCTCATACAGAAGAGATTCGGCAAATATAACATTAATTGTCTGCAGCATCTTATAACAATAAGATATTCATCCTTCACTTCTGAATCAAACAATAGTTGCATAACAGAAATATACATCTTATATTTTAGTTATATTCAAGTTAGTGTTTGTTTGCAATGTCATGTTTGATGTTGTTATTATTTGTTCTTATGTTATTCTTATGTTTGTTATTATTTGTGGTTGTTATTATGTAAAGGTGTTATGGTAATTCATGCTTGTTAAAATAAGGCTAATGGTCTTTGTCATGTCATTATTGTCTAATGTTAATTCTTAGACACCTCTTTGAGAAATAAAAAATGTGATCAAATGATTTAAAGGCTTTATAATGTATTTATAATTGTCTATTTGTGTATTTATAATAACACAAATGAGTCTCTGAGTCTGGTGATGCCTGACTAGAGTTAGCTGTTTGCATTAACTTTTATTTATGTTTATAAAATGTTTTATTATAATGTTGTTTTGTACTGTACAAATTATTCAGCTGTATGGAGGAACTGAGAATGACACTGCTTACCAGAGGTCACCTAAAGTTCAATACATTGATTTCATTTGGACTTAATCTGATCTTTTTAATACACAGAGTCAGAGTGCATTAAACTGGCTTAAAGTGATTAAGTTTTCATTTATTTTATATTAGGTTAGGCTTGTTGCAGCAATATGGTTTTAGCAAATATAGCCTAAAAGATGTTTCACGTTTTGGATGTTTTTTTTTCTCAGATGCAGATGTGAGCTGTGAATATGGGTCAAATTAATATTATGCCCTCTGTGGCTTTGGAGGAGTTTTGAGCTGTGGTCTCACACAGCGGTTGTGCCCTTTGATCTCATTAAATGTCACATCCAGGTATCTTTTATTAACTGGCATTATAATACAGTAATTTATAGACCACTAGGATGTATAGACCACAAACATATTCAAAAGTAAATAAGATTCCAAATGGAATATTTTTGGAATGGAATGATTAATTACATAATTCATTAATATGACTATCTTTTAGGTGGACCCAGTTAAACACAAGCCCATTTTTAATGGCTTCTCTGTCACATTAAGAGAAGCTGGTGTTAGGGGGCTGGGCAAAGGATGGACCCCAACATTCATTGGCTATTCCATGCAAGTTTGGTTTTTACGAAGTCTTCAAGGCCCTTTACAATGACATGCTTGGAGAGGTAAGTGTCTTATGTATGTTGTTTAATGACCATGTTTTTATTTTGTATAAACAGTTATTGTCTGCACAGGTTCTATGGTGTTTATGCCTTGTGGCTGATTTTAGTTTCTAAAATAGATTTTAATCAGTTTAGTTAGGTCGAGGTTAAACTCGTTTGTTTATTGTGTTTGAAAGTATTTGACAGAAGAATGCTACAACTCATTTGTCAGAATCAGATATTCTAAAAAGATATGTAAGAAGATTATAATGCTTCACCTGCATAAGGTATTGAAGTACTATTTTAAAAACTTTCTATTGAAAGAAAAGCTCTAATGTTCTTTATTACCACAAGGGGCCGCTGTTGTTCCTAAAGTATTCCTGTTGTATCAAACGTGTCAGTTAAAAAAGGGTTGCTGGGTAAATGAGTATTCTGTGCGTGTCTAATTTATTTAGAAATTAACAATGATAGATACATATATTATTACTGTGGGTATTTGGGTTTACAAAAGATATTTAAATAAATGTATTTGAAATTTCTGTCTCTGATCTCTGGAAGACTGTTATCTTCTATAATATCATATGTCTAATGCTGTAAAAAGGACATTGGGTGTAGGGACACACACACACACTACCATTTAACATTATTTCACCTGTGTCTCTCCTACAGATGTGTGGAAGGGGCTGTTTGCTTGCATCATTATGATTGGCCCTACAGTGGTTTATTTAAGACTCTGTAAAGGTGTACTTCCATCACGCCAACCACCTCCAGAGATGCCCCTTAAGAGAAAGATGGGTTTCCTAGACTATTAGGACCATCCCTTACCAGCCACACTCTGAGAAACTACACATATATAAAGTATACATATATATATATATATATATATATCACCAAGTCTGTGTATGTCTATAGGAATATTAGGGTAAATGTGTCACCTCATTAAAACCTACAACTGATTATGTCTAAGTAAAATAACTTAAAACATTTACTGCTTGAAGATGAACAAATTACCCCCAACCAAGATATATAGTATATAGTATTTGTATGCAATAAAAATGGTTTGTTTTTATGTGTGAAATTTTAACGTTTTATGGCCCGTAAGGCTACTTTAATCAGATAATATTGATATAAAGATAATTCATTTGTGGTATAAATATATTATTTAAAGAACTAATGTATTCCTGTAGCTGTAGAAGAGTTTTTTATTTGAGGTTCATATATTAACTTCCCAGAGTTCCTTCACAGACTCATAAATTGAGAATGATTTTTATTTGTTTTTTATTATTATTTGCAAACAACAATGTTAAGATGAAAATTGAAATTCAGATTAATTGAATTACTCAATTACTTTATAATTGCATAAATAATTTACTATTAAGAGGTTCGGTTGACAAAAGCGTTGGGAACCCCTGCTGTAGAATATTTCAATGTGCCTTTAATTAAATTCATTCATGAATGTTTTTATAACACACTTCAATAGTATTCAGTGTGTGATACCGTGACATGAAGTGTTCTGTGGAAGTGACGAACTCATACAATCTCATTGTGATGTCACAATGCCCCTGGAGACTCTCTCCTCGTCCATTCTCATCAGCTTGATGTAAGCAACAGGAAAATGGTGCCCTGTGACCTCAATACAGCATATTTTGAGCTCTCAAAGAGATTTTTTATCAGAGGAACAGCAGAGAGGGGTCATTCACACAAAGTGACAGACAGAGTGTGCCTATGGTACATCTGGCCGTCTTTGTGAGAGTGTATGGGTTCGAGAGTAGGCGGAGCCGGGTGTTCATGTGTACGTGTATGGAGCTTTTCTCTGGTTGCGGTCTAGTATGTGTCTGTTTGCATAAGGGATTGTCTGTGTGCATTTGTGTGAACCAAGAGACTATCCAGCCGCTAAAAGAGACGGGCAATGCGTCACTCCATTGTTGTTATTATAACCTCTGGATTTGCTTGTTAATGCAGGTTTTAGCACACAGGGTAACGGAACCGTGAAGCCGAATTCTGAGAAACGTGCTTTGATTATGCACTCTCCTGTTGCTAAGCTGCTGATGTCGAGGGTCAAAGGTCACGGGGGGCATTTCACCGTAACCTCTTTGGCACAAATGCATTCGCTGCGTAATGGCTCCACACGCACCCTCACCTACTTATTAAGTAATGCAGCTTTAAGCCACTCAAAATGTGTTAACAGCACAAACTTACTCAAGAACTCACTGGATTTCACTGTTTTCTGTATATGACTAAGCTTTAGTGTTACAAATGATGAATGAATCAAAATTCAAAGAAACGTAAGAGACCTTTTCATAAATGGAAATTAATGTTCCACTTACCAACAGGCTTTGTTTTCCCCCTTTGTTTTTTACACGGGTACAGTGTCAGGGCAGCTGTTTATGGTAAAAGCTCATTCACATGGAAACCATACTTTTTGTACAGATTACAAAAAGGTTCCTCAGATGGCCCACTAAAGAACCTTCAGGTCCCCTTTAGGACCTCTGAGAAACTTATTTTTAGTTCCTGCAAGGGTTCTAATAACTATCAAGCCCATGATGAGGCTTTTGACATAAATTAAATGTATATTGAGTACATAAATATGATGTTTAAAGTACATTAACTGTATAGATTGTAAACATGAGCAATGAAATTATAGCAGTGTAATATGACTGTCAGACTTAAATTGATTGAAAAAAACAGCAGCATTTAGATGTTATTCTTAAATATACAATGCCTTTAGTTATGACTTCACCTCTGATAAGGGCTTTGCAAAAGATTTGTGAAATATTAGTCAAAAGATAAGATGACCTGTTGATACCACAACACAGTGACAAGACTGCACTGTAGGTGAATACCACACTCTGTGTGTCTGTGCCTGTATGTGTGCTCTAATGCGTCTCTCTCTCTCTCTCTCTTTCTTTTGTTTCTGCCTTGCTCTACTTTTAGAGGTCATTCTAATATAGCATGCAGTGATCCAGAGCAGTCACATGGGTTCAAATATAACCAGAATGGATTGGCCACCATTGTAATACAATATTCTCTGGAAGGAATGTGAAAGGCAGAGAGTTTAGCAAAAAAAGACAGTAAAACATAAAAGTGTTCCTTGCTGTGTACAGGGTGAAGTTTTGTAAATGTGCCGTGTTCCTGTTGGCCTCATTGACTTCATGAGTAAAAAAAATAAATCTCTCTATGCTCCAAGCAGGCCAGCGATTGGCTATTGGCCAGATGGGCGGTAGGACTATGATAATAATGTTGAACTATGATAATAATGAAGTGTTGACAAACACAGTTACCCCAAATACGCATATTAATCACAGCAACATGTATGTATCTTAACAAATATGTATCTTAAATTTACATTAATTTTAATTGCCTGACAGTTATTTGTATTTCAGTCTTTACAAAGCACTATATTTAGACCCAAATATATACATTTATTTGTATATATATATTTGAATTTAAGCAGGGCTTAAATGAACTTCCAGGTACTATCTATTGTGTATTTATAGTGTTTTATTTTAATGGCTGTCAGGATGGCAGAACCTAAACAGGCATTTATGTAATACATACCCATTACATAATCTTTCCACAAAACCTAATACTGGCTAGATAGCAAGATGTCCCAAAAAGCCAGCACACATTCACTGTTGTTTTGCTCGTTTTTTTTCCATTTCCTTCATTTCTGTATTTCTAGAACCACATTCGGTCTTTAAGCTCTTACAGACAATGAGTATAATAGCCTGCTCAGATGTTTCTGACAAATTTCTCATTGGATGAGGTAGTGGGTGGAACTGATGCCTCATTGGTCCCTGTGTTTGGGATTTAAGGAAGTCTTGTTTGTTCATGTGCAGGGCAGACTGTTGTTTGTGGCAAGTCCTGTTTGTTAATAAGGTGCCCTTGCACAAACACATTTTAAATGCCTTAGCAACATTAATTTCTTGTAGTCCGAGAAAGTGAGATATTATTGAAATAACATCCACAAACTTTGCCTTCAAAATCCTAGTAGCACACACCCTTATATTCCAAACATTACCAGGAATAAACAAAATTCAAGCAGAAAATTTGTAACTTCAAAAAAATACACTGTACTGTTACATTACTAAAGAAATTTGCTTTTTCATCATACGTCCTTGTTTAAGTAACTTATCAAGATGTTTTCCTTATTATGTTTATAGCCATACATATATTATACATATATTATTTATATAGTTTTGTCAGGCTTCATTGTTTTACAGACATGTGCATGTGATTACAGCAAAGGCTGTTTTGAACTCTTGCAGGTCATGGTTGCATAACACCAGCAACCCCATCCAGCTTCAACAACACTGTGCAACTCGCATCCCGTATAACTTTTATGCCACAATAATCAGAATAAGTAAATGAAGTGTCCCGTAAGTTCCAGTTTCGCTTTATTTGTGAAATGACTTTATGTGGCATCATTTATAAACTAATATTAATGTCTTTGAGATGCATTGGAAGTATTTTTATGGGAACCCTCCGGGGGAAAGTGAGCCTGTCTTCTGTCCTCATATTCCTCATAAAGTTAAGGATATGTTGTGCAACGGTAACTGGAGGTTATCCGCCCAAAACTTACAGCTCACTAGCTCAACGCATAAATCACCCTCCTCCATGCGTCACGCGTCACGCGCGCTCACTCGCACCCGTGCTCGGCTTTACCGTCACTCACCGCCTGCCTACAGCAAAGGAAACAAGCACATTTAACATTCCTGCAACACATGTATGTACGACAGCTATTTTATTTTCATTTATTATCCCAATGACGTTTGGTCGATATGATGTTATTATATGTGCATCAAATGATCCTTTAACACGTGTGCAGATGGTCAAATGCGAGACCCGTGTGGTTTGACTGGATGTTTTATTGCTTTATCGCATAATTTGATTCAATTTTCTTGTTTACGATTCTGCTAGGCGAGACGACGCGAGGTAACCATTTTAGCGTGGCGTTGACATGAATAAATTCTCCATTAAGTTATTTTTTAGTATAACAGATCCGTGCATCAATCTGAGACGCATTTAGAGATTTAAAGCGTTTCGGAGAACTTTAAAGCGTCGATCTACATGCGTTACATACATGCAAAGCGATCATCTTTTAAACATTGTTGAATGAACGAGGACGTGGGGGTCAGATGCACATGGTGGGATCCGTGCACATAAACTTGGCCTTGTTTAGTTTGGTCTAATATAGGAGGACAAACTATGATTTAATGATAAACTAAATATTTTTAGCCCCATTAAAATCACATGTTAGAAGTTTGTGTTGTGTTACTTTTTTACGGACGGATGTATCATAATACGGTTTATGAGGGCCAAAACAATTTAAAACAGTTTGGTTGTTTTAATTCAATACGGAAATAAGATTAATAACAACAGTCTGATAAAAGGCTGTAGCGAAGCCAATTGCCACATCTTTTCTATATTAATGCACGTTTGATTACCAGATAGCTTAACATATCTTTACAATTTTTGTACCTGTACAAATGAGTGTTTAATTCAAGTAGCATGTAGGTATGTTTTTACAACAATATCAGCTAGTAAAATGACAAGCCCCTCACTTACTAAGAGTTATATTAAGAAACGGCAGCATTTTAAGATAAGGGTTATAAATAAATGCACAGAGCCACATTGTAGGGTACTGCATATCTGTCATACTGGCAATGGCTCAGATATTTTGAGATGGCAGTATGTAACACTAGCTTGTATCCAGTGGATTAGTGTCACAGTTGAGGTGTGTGTGTATGTAAGAGTTTGCAACAAAGCCAGTGCTCTCATGACTAACACTATACACACACAGCAAGTTTAACAAAGTTTTATTACTGATTGAGTTGCTGTTGGGACTAAAGTTTGGGGAAATTTGCTTGGTATGAAATTCACTCGGTGAGTGGGGCCCAGCCAGACTGAAACCCCAGATCTCTTAAAGCTAGCTAGTTAATGTTTCCACCACCCATGTTGTTTTCTAAACCAGACTCTAGATTTATGGTATCTGTCCCCCTCTTACAGCAGCGATCATGTCCTCAGTTATGCAGAAGTTGATCACCCCTCTGGCCAGTGGCCCTGCCGAGCCCCCCAGGAACAAAGTGACCATTGTTGGTGTGGGGCAGGTGGGCATGGCCTGCGCTGTTAGCATCCTGCTCAGGGTAGGAGTCTCATTTCACACACCTGTTGTTCTTCATTGTTTAATTTTAATGTGGAGAGATTAGCCTCTTGAATAAGTCAGGTTTTTATTTAGAAAAACACTGAGTGTTTTGTGACCTGTAGGAACTGGCAGATGAACTGGCTCTGGTGGACGTCGTGGAGGACAGACTCAAGGGAGAGATGCTGGATCTGCAACACGGCAGTCTTTTCCTCAAGACCCCCAAGATTGTTGCCGACAAGGGTGCGATGCGCTCGTGTTATGTTGGTTTTTCAAAACATGTTGTAGTGATATACTGACATATCTGCAAATGTGTGCAAATGATTCTTGATCTTTTTGACTGATAGATTACTCTGTGACTGCTAACTCTCGTATTGTGGTGGTGACGGCCGGAGTGCGTCAGCAGGAGGGTGAGAGCCGACTGAATCTGGTCCAGAGAAACGTCAACATTTTCAAACACATCATCCCTCAGATTGTCAAATACAGTCCTGACTGCATCCTGGTTGTGGTGTCCAATCCAGGTGAGCAAACTCATGTTTGCTATACTAAACCAATGAATGAAGTGGCTTTGTATCTGTACTAGACCTGTTCTCTGCTGTTTCCTTAGTGGATGTTCTGACCTACGTTACCTGGAAACTGAGTGGCCTGCCAAAGCACCGTGTCATTGGCAGCGGAACCAACCTGGACTCCGCCCGCTTCCGTTACATAATGGCAGAGAAACTAGGCATCCACTCCAGCAGCTTCAACGGCTACATCCTGGGAGAGCACGGAGACTCCAGTGGTAAGAGTGGGAGTCATTTATGTGTCCACACTAAATGTGAATCACAATAGCCAATCAGAATTGGCAGTGGGTGGGGCTACCCAGCAGTATCCAGATACAGAGATGGAACTAATGTAATAGAATATTAATTATGTACAGTATATACACAATATTCATAAGCTATACACATTAGACTTTTTGGTTGCTAAGCAACATGGCTACTTACCAAATGAATGCAGAATTCCACTTGAAAATATCATTTATAACACGGCGTGAGTTGCCTGTTGGATTCTGAGCTGTAGGTTTGTTTAACAGTGCCTGTATGGAGTGGAGCAAATGTGGCTGGAGTCAGTCTGCAGAAACTCAACCCAGACATCGGCACAGATAAAGACAGCGAGAACTGGAAAGAAGCTCACAAGATGGTTGTGGACAGGTAGAGAACATCCACTGGCTGATGGGAATAGAGAATAATGCAGGTCGGTTTAGCTCATAGCTGTTGTCTTGTTTAGTGCTTATGAGGTGATTAGGCTGAAGGGATACACTAACTGGGCCATTGGCCTCAGTGTAGCTGACCTGACCGAGACCCTGGTGAAGAACTTGAACAGGGTCCACCCTGTTTCCACCATGGTGAAGGTAGGAGTTAATACATGTATTCATTTACTGCCCCCTTTGTGTCTGCACTCAACCTTTACATGGTGAATTTAATGTTTTAATTCATATTCCATAAAAACATTTATTGTATTAGTGAGAAACTGTCATCATACAGATGATGTATTTAAGTCATGTATGATATTAGGTAAACTGGTGTATTTTGTGGTCTGCAGGGCATGTATGGCATCGGTGAGGAGGTGTACCTGAGCCTTCCCTGCATCCTTAACAGCAGTGGGGTGGGCAGCGTCATCAACATGACCCTGACCGATGGAGAAATCTCTCAGCTCAAGAAAAGTGCTGATACCCTCTGGGGCATCCAGAAAGACCTGAAAGACCTGTAGATCAACCACAGAGGACACCAAACGCACACACTCCTTTCCATTACTCTGTTACTCACTCCTGTTTTCTGTTTACACTTACTTTTGGATTCAGTTCTGGATTCAGTTTCTTCATGCTGTTGTTTTTCATGGTGGTCTGTAATGCTTCAATGTTTTTCTTCTGATAATATGATCAAAGGAAAACGTGTTTGGTTCTTCACATTTGCACTTGTTAACTTGTGTGGGCAATAAAGAACAAGCCAATATCTCTGTCTTCTGCACATAATTTAGCGAGCTCATTAGGAAACGTGTTACTCTGTTTAAGTCAAGTGGGGAAAGAACTGAAGTATGAATTCATTCTTCTGAATCATGTTGTGAGTCGCAGTTGTAAGTGTGTACAAGTTGATTCCACAGTGTTAATAAAACCTGATCAAATCTGAGTTGTTTTTGCTTAAAAATACAGATATTACCATTTTTTTGTGGGAAAAACCTTTATTGCAAGTAAATGGTAGGCAGGGTGCAGCCTAGATTTATAACACTCACGAATCCAAAACCTTTGCAATTAAACAATATCAAACCTTTGACACAAACACTATTAATGGCAAACAAGTCCGCCATATGTGACTTTAAAGGCAGAATAATTACCCACAGTTCTGAACCGAGAAGAGAAGTGAATCCCTTTCTCTGAAGAGAGTGTTTTTCATGAAGTTTCTGATGGTTTGCTCAGGTAAAACATTATTGGCAGCAGGTGTCTGTGTTTGGGTCTGTGCGCGTCCACCGCTCCATTGCGCTTTCCAAAGCGCAGCCCAAACGGATTGTAGTTGAATTTGCTGCGCGTTAATCGATGTTTGCAGGATATGTGACTCGATTCGTCCTTTTCTTTGATGAAAAAGCAAAGGCTTGAGTCGTCCGAAATGCTGGGCTCCTCCGATTCTCTCCGCTCCATTGAGAGATAATGGAAAAATCTTTCTGGCTTGGAATCTGAAACGTAAGACATCTTTCGAGTGAATGCAGGCGCAAAACATTTTTGTAACCTTTAAAATAGTATATTATCATGAATTTTAACAGAAAATGGATTTCCTTTACCTGGAGTGCCCGTGTGCTCAGGTGTATCCATGAGGGTAAATGGTATTCCCAAAGTTGTAGACTGACAAATCATTGCATAAACGAAAAGAACCAGTGTCTTGATTTTCATATTGCTGAGCGTTTATGGTGCACAGCTACGCGTCTGTCTCCTGTGAACAAGCCCATGTCCTGCCGCCTCTTTCAATATAAAGCTTTCCTGGTGACATCCCCTGACCTTATTTTACATGTGTGACATGCTATGACGAACAGGACGCCTATCCAGAGCTTTTTAAATCAGCTGTTAAAATGTTAGATACTCTTTCTTGGAAATCCTGTTGTAAAATGTTCCACTGTAGTCCACTGAGATTATTCAAATAGCACATTTTTATGCGCAAAATAGTCAGTCCCAGAGAAAAATATGATTTAAAAGTAAAATAAGTTGCCTGTAGCAGGAAATGGATGGAGCGACAGTAATGGTGTACAATCATGGTCATTTTCAATATCCGAGAAGGCGAGTCATTGTGGGATAATGTAGTAAACTTTCACGTCGTTTTGGCTTCAGCCTGGTTAAAAGATCGTGTCAGTCAGCCAGGATATCGACAATATTCACGATATAATGAGCTTGTGCTGTCAACATCCTGGAGTTGTCTAAGTGACTTTGTAGGTACACCTTAGGCACTACATTAAAGTCCTTAATACTCAAAAGCTATCGAACATTTCAACCATTAAAATGTTTTAACACATTTTGTGACAACCTGCCCCAATAGTTATATAGGTAACAGTTTAATTTATAGGTATATAGGTAACAGTTATATAGGTAACTATAGGTAACAGTTTAATTTATTATATATAATATATTTTATTAATTTTAACTAACAAAACATAACATTTGCAGTCTGTGTCATTTCAGTTGTAGAATGCAGTAACACATTTGTAGAATGAGTCAGAAATGAGTTAATCTTGTATATATCCCTCATTTAATCCGTGATGATCCAATACTTTGTTCTTGGAAGTATTACGTGTTTTTCCTCATAAATGAAATAGCCAATATTGTTATTCGGCAGGAAAACGTCAAATGCGCATGGAAGTGCGTCATAACTTTTATTGACTTTCTCTCTCTTGTGTTTTAATAATTTTAGGAACGTTAACTTAATCTATGCATGCTGAACACACAAAATGCTTATTTAAAGCACTGTAATGTGTTTATTTTATGAAGCATGAATCGAGTATGAATCAAACAGGAATATGGCACGATGAGTCTTTCACCTTGATGTCGTTGGACTTCAGACATGCGTATGCAGGTTTTTTTTAGACCTCACTAAAGGTTATAGTAAGGTTTGCAACAGCTCACAGTCAGTCAAAGTTGTTTCATAACTTCGATTCGCAACATTAGTTTAGTTCTGTGGCTTTATTGGAGCTTATTGGAGGTTTTCTGCATAGTTTACTCATTTAAATAGATCCCGTGCACTGCGTCTCAAGTTGTCAAAGATATAGTAGATATAACATTTAGGAGTTTCAATGATGCGTCTGTCCAGATCTTTATCAATAACATCATTAACTGGACTTCCACTCTGGGAAGAAGATGGTTTACCTGTGGAAGATCTTTTACTCTTTGAGATTTCATGGGAAGTAACCAATAAGGGTAAGATTTTAAATGCCCTTAAATATGTGTTCATATATGTGTGTAACATATATACATACACCTGAGTAATATACAGAGTTTTTCCTCGTGTCTATACTGTACTTCTACACTCATTTAAAAATGTTCAAATCCACAAGCAGTCATACATATTAGTGATCGAACATCTGATTATTTGTATGTTTCATTTAAGTAGGATTATAAAACTGTTAATTCATTTCCAAATATTTGTTGCCTGTTATGTCTATTTACTTAGATTGTATGTGCTTTAGATTTATTGCATAACTTTCGCAGAACGTGGCCTCTTAAAGCATGTGACCTGAAAACTGTTCACCCTATATCAGGAGTCTCAAGAAGAGACCGGCGTATCTGGTGTTCAGCCTGGACATTTTTTCTGGGTGTGATGGTCCACCAGTCAGACCAGCACTAAACCAGCATAAACCAACCTGCCTCTGCTTTGAAATTCATATTGATCCGACTATTTGAAAATTCTACAAAAGACAGATCATTGTCTTTTTGTAGACCATTTGGCTTAACACAAACCATTTGGCTTAATGTATGTGTGTAGCATTGACACAGTATCTGTATGGCAGGTTAAACATTAAGCTTCAAATCAATAACCAGATTTTTGAGACCTAACCCCAACTTGCAGTGGAAAGTTTGTATGTTTGCGTAACTCAGGCCTGATCTACTCTTTCATTCTCTCTTTAATAAATCTCTCTTTTTTCCTTATATTATTGTGTATCTCCAGTTGGAGGTATATACACAGTTATCCAGACCAAGGCTAAGATTACAGTAGATGAATGGGGTGAGAACTACTTCATGATGGGCCCGTACTACGAACACAACTTCAAGACCCAGGTGGAACCATGTGAACCTCCAAACCAAGCCATCAAAGCGGCCATGGACTCCTTGATTAACAATGGCTGCCAGGTATCCTACATACAGTTTTTGGTGATGTCCTGTGAGGGGCATCAAAGGGTCTTGATTGAGGGTATTAGTCAGTTGCCTGTTTAAAAATAAAGTGGACTAAACTGGCATCAAAGCACGTCATATTTTTGCTAAATTATTTTAAGCTTAGCTTTTATAAAACAGGCGGATATTAAGAACCCTTAAATTAGTATTGGTAGTTTATAAATTTGTCTTGAATGACAATAGGATTGTGTCGTAGCTTATTCTGACCAGCAGATGTCCCTACAGTGTCACTTTAAAGAGACTGCAAATAAAATAGTGTTACAGGACCAGCAGAGATTGTTTGCCACTCATTTTAATATGTACTCATGAAAATGTATGGGTCCGTATACAGTATACAGATCTATATATGCGCACACTGTTTTCTTTTAGCATATTATATTTTATCATGAGATTGTCTCTGTAATGGAGAATTTTTGCTCTTACAAAACTTACATTCAGCAAATTAGAAAATAATAAAGGTTTAAACGTTTAAATAACATTGATGGGAACGAAAAAACAAAAATGTGATTACAATTCAATCTTGTGGTTTTAAACAGTACCAAAGTTATAGCAGAAATCACCATCTTGTAGAGAAAAGAAAGAAAAGAAGGATTTATATACACATATACTGTATATAAATGGTAAAAATTGTATCTTCATTCTCCATGTATCTTCCAAGAGTTTTCCAGGCCCAGGATCATGTCATTATTCTCTTCCCTGTCTCCCTACCTGCAGGTGCACTTTGGCCGCTGGTTGATTGAGGGTAGTCCATATGTTGTTCTTTTTGATATTGGGGCAGCTGCCTGGAACCTGGACCGGTGGAAGGGGGATTTGTGGAACGCGTCTAGCATCGGGCTGCCCTATCACGACAGGGAGGCCAATGACTCACTCATCTTTGGATCTCTGGTGGCCTGGTTCTTCAAGGAGGTGTGATCATACGTATCTGAGAAGTTTAGTTCATTTAAATGATGTCTCCAGTAAACAAGCGATTTCGCCAGGATTATACTTGCTGTAGAATCTACTGATGATGTTAAACCTGTCCGTCTTATTGCAGTTAACAGACCAACTCCAGGACAAGCCCAAAGTAATTGCTCATTTCCACGAGTGGCAAGCCGGCACAGGACTTGTGCTTAGTCGTTCTCGAAAAATCCCCCTGGCAACTATCTTTACCACACATGCCACCCTGCTGGGGCGTTACTTGTGTGCGGGTAACGCAGACTTCTACAACAACCTGGACAAGGCAAGTTTTATTAATTTATTTATGTTTTACAGTTAGCTTAACTAGACATTTGCATCCAAGTACACAACACCAAGTATGTACTTTCAACAATGTATGGAGAATTACAAGAAGGGGTCAACAAAATCATGAGGGGGGGCTATCAAGCAAAATTATCAATGGTTTGTTCCTCCTCAGGGTGAATCCTCTCCACCTGGGACCTTTTCAGAGTTAATAGTGTTTGTATTCATTTCCAATGTTCCTAGCAAACCATGTTAACTTGTATAGATTATCAGTGCAAAAACAAACTGCCTCATTTTTCTGATATTTAGAAAGAGTCCCAGAACAATCAGCTGGAGTTGATGCTTTATTAAAGCTGAGAGAGTGTGAGAGTGTGTTTGGTGATAATTGGCTCTGGTGTTCAGAGCTTAAAGGTCACATGCCTGAAGGTCGCAGTTGATTGGAGGATAATTGACAAGCTTCTGTCTGCATTTCCGGTAGATACAATTGCCTGCTGTTGGCCCTAGAGACACTTCCTGCATGCACTGATGAAGGGAAAAAACTGGTGGAACATGTTACATAATAAACAGTTTCGTTGTAAACTTATACCTCATTTGTTATATGTGGCTACATTCCATGTGTGATGCAGTTCAACATAGACCAAGAGGCCGGAGAGAGACAGATCTACCATCGCTACTGTTTGGAGAGGGCAGCGGTACACTGCGCACATGTTTTTACCACCGTGTCCCAGATCACAGCTGTGGAAGCCGATCACATGCTTCATAGACAACCAGGTTAGGCAGGTTCTTTATTCCTAATTTTGCTTTGGTACTAAAGTAAGTGTCTGCTGAGAAAATCAAAGTATATTTAGAACACAACCGAACCAAACATTTAACAACACACCTGGTTACTATCA
This sequence comes from Ambastaia sidthimunki, assembly GCA_036877625.1. Classification (NCBI taxonomy): domain Eukaryota; kingdom Metazoa; phylum Chordata; class Actinopteri; order Cypriniformes; family Botiidae; genus Ambastaia; species Ambastaia sidthimunki. The sequence goes on along the minus strand of JAZGTK010010762.1, from coordinate 336 downwards.
AGACTGACCAATCACAAAGCACAGTTTTGTCATGATTATGTGTGTTTATGGTCGTGCAGATGTGGTCACCCCAAACGGCCTGAACGTTAGGAAGTTCTCAGCCATGCATGAGTTCCAAAACTTGCACTCCACAAACAAATCCAAGATCCAGGAGTTTGTTAGAGGCCACTTCTATGGGTTAGAGCAACACATTTTATATTTTAAAACACATTATATAAAATTGTTTATTTTTTGCTTATTGTTAATTTTTTTGCTTATTGTTAATTTTCCTAAATCTCTTGTTGTTGGCAGCCATCTGGACTTCAACCTGGACAAAACCCTTTTCTTCTTCATCGC